>MDKH01095600.1:0-17708 GCA_005239495.1 Nicotiana undulata
CCACATCAAAGTTCATTTTCAAAAACCTTTATTATTTTTAGAAAATAATTTTCTTTAAAAATTTATTTCTCGGGATTGGGACCTCGGAATTCGATTCCCGGCATACACCCAAGTCCCATATTTTCCTACGGACCCTTCGGGACCGTCACATCATCGGTCCGGATCCGTTTACCAAAAATGTTGACCAAAGCCAACTTTATTCAATTATTTCATTCAAAATTCCATTTTTATCAAATTTTCACATAGAAGCTTCCTGGCTACATGCCCGGGATACGCACGCATATCGAGGTGAGATTAACAGAGGCTTTCGGGGCCTCGAAACACAGATTTAGCTAGAATTACTTAGGATGACCTTTTGGGTCATCACAATAATAGAAACTAACAATGAAGTAAAGCAAACCAGTATTTGAATGGAGATCAACCATCGAGTTAGAATATCCTCGAACTGATTGGTGCAAGAACAGTTAAAAATATAAGGGATGCAGGAAATTTGAAGAGTCACCACCTAATGAATTAAGGTGCGTTAGGGCACCTATTAAGGGTCATTTATAACACTAATTGCATAACCATAAATTGGGTAAGGGCTTGAAATTACTTCGAGGGGAAGGTGTTAGACACCCCTCAAAGTCCACAACTGTAGGTCCCGACCAAACATACTTTGTGAATTCATTCCAGTAGCAAGTAGAAAGTCTAAGCACACATATGTAAACAAATAAGGTTTGACAAATTGGCAGTCTAAGCACACATATGTGATAAAGGGTAAGGGAGGTCCTAAGTTGTTTATCCTATAGGATCACATCTGTACAATGCCCGGTAATCACTCCTCAAAGAGGGGCTACACGTTGCATTAGCACACAGGTCATCATATCCTTATCTACCCATTGTCTCACCCCTTAGCGGTTATTAAGCGAGTTTGATTTAACGAGCTCTAAGCGTGCTGTTACCCGTCCCTTCCTTGTGGTCCCGGAGGATGTTTAGGACCTCTAAAATACTGGCAGTTCTAGACAAACCCCTATGGTTTCAAAAGGGAAAATACTAGGCGACAAGCAAGAACAAGTAAGACTAGCACATAAGTGACAAAAACAGTTAAGAGGCTCAGATTCACCTCCACACGTAATGCAAATAAACAACACGTCTCAAACACAGACAAAGGTAGCTTTTTATGAGAGAAAGGATCCTAAGACAGGGTATCTAAGTGATCATTAAAGCACAGAAATACACATCACTGTTTTTTTATAAACTCAGCGGCAGTGCCCTATCAGTTCGCCTACTGATTTTAAACTTGTGAATCTTTAAGCAGTAAACACAATCGGAGCAGTATTCCAGTTTTATAGATATTAATCACCTAAGGCTTGCCTAGGCGTGAATCTGTGCATAACAACAGTTACGAGGTGTTTAAACAGTTTTGAAAGTATTTAACCTACAACATGCTGTTCTAGGTGATACAAATTTGAGAGTGAAAGGATTGGTACCAGTTTTAAAAAAATGACAATTATACGTGAGACTATTTTATACCTTTTCATGGATCAGTAGTTAAACTAGGCGTGTTCAAACAAATGCAAACAGAATCCTAGAGCATGGTATCTAATATGTACATAAGAATGGCAAAGTTATTAAGACATAATTTCTAAATGCACACAAGAGTAACAACATTCTTAAAACATGATTTCTAAATGCACAGAATTCTTAAGGCATGATTTCTAACTGCACACAAGAGTGACAATTTTATGTCAATATTATTTATTGTCCTAGGAGCAGGATCTCTAAGCGATAGGCTGATACAACGCAAAACATAGATTAGTGACAAGTGATATGCTGAAGCAGTAAATATGAAGTCCTAAGAACAAGATATCTAATGCATGATTAGCATGATTTGGATGAACATATTAGTCATAAAACATGGATTCTAATGCAGATATAAAGAATGTAAAGCCTAAGGCATGTTCTCTACCCAATAGTGTTAACATTATTATCAGCTACCCTCCCCATTTCACTAGCCATCCCCAATATATGTTTACAAATTAATTATTACAAACCAATAGTTGAATAAATTACATAAATAAATAAAAAGAGAAGAAGTTAAACTATAGGGAGCCTGAAGCAGGCCCAGATGTATCCTGAGGATACCAAGCCTCTATAAACTCAAATGCCAAGAGTTTTATAGCCAATCTCATGTCCAGGTGTGTCATAGTTCCCTAAGGACCTCAAGGATCCCGGGCAGTGCTCACACCCAAACTTTCATAACAAGAACTGAGTAAGTGCAGTGTGGAAGAGCTAGCCCCAGTGTGCCAGAGTTCAGAGGGATATCAAGGCAGTCACACACTGGAGGGGCAGAACCTAGGGACTTAAGAGTAGAGTGAGAGTGCGACATAGTTTTGAAAAGGTTTTGATAGGAAAACAATATTGAAAAGGACTCAGTTAAGTGAAGAAGTTTTATAAAAATATAGGAGTTGATTAGAAAAATAGTTTGAACAAGGACAGTGTAAACATTTGAAGGATCAAACAACAGATTAACTAAGAGCAAACAGATTCCTCATCACTTAACACATGATTCACACATGGGTATTGGGAGCTGGGGACATACACAGCATACATAGTGAAACACATAACAAACAGAAGCACATAAGTTTTTTAGGAGTTTATGGGATTAGGGAATAGCTAATAATACAAACATAGGGCATGGATTTCAGAACAGACAATTGAGAACCTAGTTGTACTAGACAGAGTTAAGCAAAGAATCAACATTTACTTAGGGCAATCATTACTGTGCAAAGCAGGTTAATACTGGAATGTAGATATGCAGATAGGCAAGCAATCCCAACATACATACATGGAGTGGAGTCAGTTTGAAACATGCCAGAGAAAGTAATAAGCAAATACTAGACATGTTAATCATAAGTTGAACTGGGCAAAACCCATATACACTAAGTGAAACAAGAATTTAAGCAGGCTAGTTACATATTGAAAAGCCAAGTAATAGACAGAAATAAACTGGTAATTAGTAAACTGAAGCAGTAAGAGAACACATATGGTTTGGAACTTGGATTTAAATCAGAACATACCAGTTAAGCAGAGTAGACACAAAGTATTGAGCAGTGTTGTGCAATAACTAGCCTTGGCTTACAGCCGGCTAGTTGAAGTGAAATAGCAAATAACAAGAGAGAGCAAGAAGTTTTAAGTGTAAGGGAGAGAGTTTCGAACCATTGTGTTCGTGTGTGTAATGAAAAGAGAAGAGAGTATATATAATAGTTGAGAGATAGGTAAAAATAAGACAGACAATCAATTGTTCAGTAATTGAAGAGCCACATAATCAATTATGAGTAAAATCAGCTAAGTCTTCCCTCAATTAAGGGAGTAATTTACCAACGGTAGAGAGTAGGTAACAATTAAGAAAGAATTCAAATAATCTAGGTATAGAGTAGGTAATTAGGGGTAGATACACAATGATTCAATTAAGGAAATAAATGGTATGAATTAGTAAATAACACAGTTGATCATAAATAAGGCAAGTAGTAATTTAAGGTTGTAAAAAATAGGAAAATAACCAGAAATTAGCATATGAGTATCAACACAGGGAATCAGGGATTCAAAGAATCGAAGTAATACTAATTTTAAGGGAAATAATATAAACTTCCATGAATAAGCATTCAAGTCGAGTATAAGCAGGAAGAATCAAATGTGGAACCCTAATAGGACCTATTAGGGCAAAAATCACAAAAATACTCTAATTAAACGTAGCAGTATTCATAAGGATCAACCACATAGCAGAATCGAATGAACAAACAAGTAAGGACGAACTCACATAAGCACTAATGTTAGGGTTTTCAACATAACTAGTTAGGGTTAAAGGGAAAACTTAACAAAATCGATTAAACACATAAGAATCAAAGAATATCAGAAACCGTTTTGAAGAAAAAGTTTCAGAAACCTTAGTTTAGGAAAAATGAAGCGACTCTTTGAAAATCGGAAGATTTCTCATAAAAACAAGCAAAAATAGTTCGAACCTCCTCAGATTTGTTACATATCTAAAAGATTTAGGAGATGAGATTAGGTTTTTGAGAAAAATAACCTAGAGGTGAAATACCGGCTTAGAAACCGTAGGTCTAACAAGAAAATAGGACGATCTTACTCAAATCGAGCCATGGTGGCCTGAGGATGGTGAGGACAGGCCATGCTGTGAGCAGACCAGCCACTGGTCCCTTGAGGACCTCAGAGACAACAGAAATCTCGGCGTAGGAGAGTCGTTAAGGCTGGAGAACGGTGGTGAGCCACCATAGTCGACGGCAAGCAAGCAACGACGAGGAAAATTAGGGTTAGGACAGAGAGAAATTGGGAGAGAAAAGGGGAAGGGTGACGACAGGTGTGTGAGGAAAAATGAGGGGTTTGGGGGGGTGGGGGTAGTATTAGGTTAATTAAGGAAAGAAATAACCTGGACCATTGATCAAAAAATGATCAACGACCAGGATTTGAACTAAATTGGGCCGGGTAGTATTAGTATTTTGGGCATGAGGTCTTTGGGCTGGTTTAAGACTAATTAGGCCAACTTAATTTAGGCTATAATTGAAATGGAATGGGGCCATTTGTTAAATACCCAAACTAAATTAGTTTATTTATAAAATAGTTACTAATTATAAAAATGAGTTTCATGCATAGAAATATTTTCAAAAGATGATTATTTAGTATTTAAAAAATACAAAAGATTAATTTCTGGTAAATAGTACAAAAATCGTATGCATGGGCTATAATTGCAAAGTTATTGCAATTATAGCCAAAAGGTACCAATTTGGCTATTTATGGAATACCTTGGTCTTAATAGGACCATACACAATAAATTAAATCAAAAAATGTCTTTAAAATTATTTGTGATGCAATTTTGTAATTATTTATTGGAAATAAAAATACTGGACAAATTTATGAAAATGTAGAAAAATAATGAAAAAATACCAATTTATATTAATGCATGATTTTGAAGGTATATATGCAATTATAAAAAAATTTAGAAAAAATTGGGTATCAACAACTGCCCATCTTTACCCGGGAAGGATGAAAGAGTTGTCGGGTAAAGACATGATGGCCAATTTTGACTGAGCGAAACAGTTTGAGAGATTTAGGCCGCACTATGGCTTCTGAGCTGCCTACATATCCCTGGTTTTACAGGAATTAGGCCGTGTGGAGTTTTGGATTCATCGACGAAATATACCGGTGAAGTTATCGCAAGAACGGACGCAACATCTAGGGATGAATGGTTCACAACTTCGGGGAACCGGAGCGGGATCGCTCATGCTGGGATAGCGGTTGCTTGCCGGGTGACCTGCAAACAGAGATACCACAAACATGTATTGTGCAGAAATGTAAACATGATGCAGGTTCCCTTTGAACTATGAAGGTTGTCTTTGGACGGTTAGGGATGACGTCCTTAGACCATGATGTCCTGGGCCAGGAATCGTGAGATAGGGGATTCGCAGGCCATGAAATGATGTTCTCGGTCCATGAAGATGGTGCCTCCGAACTATGACGCCTTTGAATAATGATATGCAAATTTTGAGATATCCTCAGCCCATGACATGATGCCTTTAGACTATGATGCCTTTGGACAGGTTGGCGATATTTCAGCCCAAGAGATGCAATAATATGATGTCAACAAGACAAGGCTTAGTCTTGTGGAATAGGGGGGAGGGTATAGCTTAGCCCGAAAGAAGAGCAAAGTAGATAATGCTTGTGAGACAGTGCTTAGTCTCGGTGAGAGAATGTAAAGCGGAGGCAGAGCTTAGCCTTATGCAGGTATGGAGACATAGCTTAGTCTCATGCAAATGAAGGCAGAGATTAGCCTTTATGCAGATGAAGGCAGAGATTAGCCTTATGCAAGGGAAGACAGAGATTATCCTTATGCAAATGAAGGAAGAGATTAGCCTTATGCAAGGGAAGGAAGAGATTAGCCTTATGCAAATGAAGGCAGAGATTAGCCTTATGCAAATGAAGGCAGAGCTTAGCCTTATGCAGAGTGGAGGAGAAATTAACCTCATGAAAAATGGGGGACAAAGCTTAGTCTCATGCAGATGAAGGCAGAGCTTAGCCTTATGCAGAAGAGTAAACAGCAAACAGTAGCAGAATTTCTTAGCTGGTAGCATATTTTGACATTGCGATTGTTGTGAGAATTGTGACTACGAAACATGCTTATTCTTTGTGTTGATAGCAAATTTGACAATTGCAATTGTTTTGGGCATGTTTGTTCTTTGTTCCTGCAGCCAAAGAAAAATTGTGAGTACTGTGGATGGGGAAGGTTGACTCGTGTCCCCGCTGGCTTTGCTTGAATCGTTCTGCCTGATCCGATAGTCTTGTTCAAATCATCAGGGTAGCGTTTGCTAAACAAAGCTATTTTCAAGCAAGCATGCATAGTTTTGCAAAGATATAGCGAAACACATATTTTAAGAAATCTAGATGAACCGATGACCGCGACAAGACCTGAGACATTTCAACCTCTCATGCTACGGAATTTTGAGGGTCCTCCTCAAAATTCTGCCCCAGTTAGCTAGATTGACGTCTCTGACGGCTGTTCACGCTTGTTTAACCAAAGAATTAGATCCTTTGACCAAAGCTATTTTTAGGATGAACACGAGTTTTTGATAATCAAGGAAATAATGATAACTACAAATGAGTAAGTAAATAGACAATAATAAGATGCGAATTCCTTAATATAACGCCTACCTCTTGCAATGATCGCTCATTAATGACTAATTATTACATTAATGTAATGTTACAAATAATAACCATCACTGTTGCGTGAAGGTGGTGTAACGTGTGGATCATTAATTGAAGATCTCTGAATCTGCCCATAGCTCTGTCCGGATTCATTCTGACCGTGTCTCTTCCTTGTCTCAATCAGGTTGAGTTTCCCGTAGCTGATTACCGTGTAGGTATATTGTGTCGTGCCTCTTTGGCCCATACCTCTTTATAGAAGCCTGTCCAGTTGCCATGTTTTCATTTCTCCACGTAACTGGCTGAGTCATCAAGTCTTATTGCACGTGTGAATCTCTTTTTTACCAATACAGATAGTCCCCCCATTTACCATTTATTTATTGATTAATATTTGGTAAGTGGATATGCATTTATGGCGGGAATATTTTGCCGCCGCTTCACTCGAAACATTGCATCCTTCTCTGAATGTATGCGTCGCTTGTCACTTCCATTTAATGCTCAAGCCACGTGTCACCTCCGGGTTGGTTCTGCAATTACTTGGCGCCTTTTAGGGCTTTTTGCGGCTGCATCAATCATGAAGTGACACCTTCAATTATGACTTTCACATAATTGTTTTTTTTCCATTTTTGACGGTTGTCTTCGAGTATAAATACCCCTTTTCTTTTCTTTACTTTCACGAAAAAATTCTAGCTTTCATTCTTTATTTGTAAAGAACTTTTTTCCTTGTCTTTGTAAATATGTCTTCTTCATACCAGCCTAAGGGAGTGATAAATGTTGAGGATTTGACTCCCTCTTCTGCGCTCCAACGCGGAGCCGGAGAGCTGGTAGGTTGAGGAGTTTGGGTTCTACTCCTTCAAGAGGTTTTTCCTCTTCCTAGATTACTTCCCCTTCTTTTTATAGGTCTTTAACTTCTCCGAGATCTAGGGCTTCCAAATCTTCGTCTAGAGGTAGAGAACATCACGAACCTTTACGCGAACCCCGAGTCGATGAAATCATACCTGCTGAGTTTACCTTCGCTAGGGATAATCAGGCCCTTAGAGATCAGTCGTCATCTATTGATAGTGCTGATAGGTACCCTACCTTGATCACCGAAGGTTTAATTCCTCTTGTTCGCAGGGACTATTTTTGGAAGTCCGATTTTCCTATCATAGTTCCAAATGGAAACCAAAGAATAACGTCTTACAAGACGGGGTATTCTTTTGTTTATACCAACCCTTTTACCTTAGGGTTTAGACCTCCCATCGATCCATTTATCATCGAGTTCTATCATTTTCTTGAAATTTGCTTGGGACAAGTCGGTCTTATTGTATGGCGAGTTGTTGCATGTCTCAGATGTTTAGCTACTTTAGCTTCGGTCCCCTTCACCTTTAATCATCTTATTCACATTTATTCCCCGATGTTGTTTCGTCAAGGGATTTTTACTCTGGCTGCCAGGAGTAAAAGAATGTTGGTGACCCCTGACGATGATAAGGATAGAGGTTGGTACCTTCGGTATGTTGCTGTGCCTAATGATGGTTTAGTAGGTGAAGAAAATCTTCCCTTCCTTGAGAAGTTTAATCGTGCACGTGAGTACATTTTAGCACACATTCCTTGATTTTTATTTTAGATGTTTTATTAACACCGTAGTTGTTTCTTCTTTTTGCAGCAATCATGGGTACTGTCGAGAATGTTTCCGGTATCCATGATTGGGTAGAAAAACTTTTGTCAATTGATCCGTTGGAAGAAAGGTCTTGGAAGTACTTCTCCGGGAAGTACGGTTGGAAAGTGAAAACTCATGGTAAGTGAAGCTTTTATTTCTGCTTCTTTCTTGCTCGAGCCTCTTTTTTGTTGTTTTACCCTTTTTCTTTTGACAGGGTTTCCCGCTCGTGAGGTGTCTGCTGCATCTGTTCCAAAATTGTCCCTGGCTCAGGCCCATGAAATCATTTCAGGCTCTTCTTCTTCGAAGAGAAATGTTGGTGGGTCAAGGACCTCAGAAGAAGAAGAGGAAGAGGAGGGCACTTTGGTCCATAGGTCGCGCAGAAGGAAGGTGATCTTAGACAAAGAGTCTACACCTGTGGCTGCGCCTTCCGTGCTTGAAGTTGGACTTTCTGCCTCCGAGGATGCTACCCCCTCTCCCGTGCGTGATTCTGTTGATCATTTGTTCCGTGAAGGCTTTGGTCTTGTAAGTGATGAAGCTCCCTTGGATGATTTCCCCCCTTCTTTTAGAGAACTCCCCTCTACTGCTCCAGTTACTTCTCCTGCTTCCGTGGCTATTACTTCTCCTATTGTTGCTCTTGCTCCCGTGGCTTTTTCGGCTCCTCGGGCTTCCTTGACCATGACTCCTACATCTCTGCCTGCTTCCGTGCCTTCTGTTAGAGAAGTAGGGTCTTCCAGCAGGGAGATGAGGCAGGTGCTGATAGAAGTTCCAACTAATGGGAGTCTCTTTAAAAAGTCTGGCCAGCCTGATGTGTGGCTGAAACCATTGATAGCCCCGATTGAGAGAGCCAAGCTAGATAGCTATAATTCCCTTACATGGGCTAATGAGATCGTGCATACTTCTTTAAAGGTAGAGTGCATTTTCTTGGATTTCATTCTTGTACATGTATTTACCGTATCTAATTTGTTTTCTTTTTGTAGATCAATCTTATAGGCACGGAGCTTATGAAGAGGGTTTCTAGCACGGAGCTTATGAAGAGGGTTTCTAACACGGAGCAGGAAGTGAAAGAGTGGCATGGTGAAGCAGATAACTGGAAGGGGCAGTATGAAAGCTTAAGGCTCGACATGGAGGCCTTAGAAGAAGAAAAATGTACCTTGGAGCAGCAGGTGAGAGTCATGGCGGCAGAGTTGGCAGTGGAGAAGGCTTATTCTAATCAAGCGGGCAAAGATAAGAACATCCTTGAGTCCTCATTTGCTGAGCAGTTGTCTCGTGCCTCAGAAGAAGTTAGGAGTTTGAAGGCCTTACTGGACCAAAATGAGGAGTATTCAGGTGAGCTTGTGTAGTCACTTACCCAGACCCAGAAGGATCTCCGCAATTCCTTAGATAAAATTCAATTCATGGAAAGGTCTATCGCACCTTTAAAGGCCTCCAATGATGCTGCTGTGGCTGAGAGGGACGGGCTAAGAGCTAAGGTTATGATATGGGAGAAGGATTACGAAGCTCTTAAAGACGCGACAACTGTCGATGTTAGTTGGGCATACATGAACTCTCACCTCGACACATTGACTGAAATGAGCCGAGAGGATTTCGACCTTAATACTGAAATTGCAAAAATCAAGGAAGCCATGGAGAAGGTTCAACAAGGTCATAATCTCTCTTCACCTGAAGGTGAGGCTCCTGCTGTTCAAGTCTCCTCGTCCCAAGCTGCTCCTGCTCCCTCCGCCAGTGAAGAAGTCAACCCCCCCCCCCGATGAGGTTTAAGAAGTTTGGTTCCTCCTTTTTTTTTCTTTGTCTCAATTGGTGGTTACCCCCAGTCCCGTCGGGGGTAAATTTGGATCTCTTAAAGTCCCCAACTGACAACTTAGGGGCACCTTAATGTAAAAACTCTATATACGGCTAAGTATAAGTTAATACTTAGTTTCTACTTAGCCGTTTTAATATATTAATGCAAATACGACTTTTGTTTTCCATTGAGTTTCTGTTTCACTCTTTAAGTCTTTTGCATGCTTTATTTTCGAGGTTTTAGTTTTACCTCTGAGATTTGCATATAAAATGCTTTAAATTATCCGCACCTTTTTGTAGTAGGTACACTTTTGTGAAAGAGGGCCCTCCTTTTTTGATCGACACTTATTGAAGAAGACGTCTCAACTTCATAATGGTGTAATAATGCAATAGAGAGATAGGAATTTTTCACATGTTTAAGAATGTTTCTGAAGAAAGTTTTTGTTTGAACTTTCACAACATTTTACATGTGTTTGATTATCGTCTAAAACTCATGTTGCAACTGTTTTCTTTTAACAGGTTTGATATACACTTGTATGTCGTAACTGTTTTTCTTATGTAATAGTTTGTTCGAGTTAATACAAGAGAGTACCTGTTTTTCGTTTGTAACAGTTTTTACAAAAGTAGGGGTCTTCACCTGTAACTGTTTTTGTTGATAACAATTTTTAATAATCATGAGGGAAATGCTTTTTTCATCCGTAACTGCTTTATTTGATAACAGTTTTCTATATGAGTACAAAGATTTCGTAAATGTTTTTAGCTACAACAGTTTTTTGAAAGAGTACAAAGATGATGATCTTTTATCCACAACTATTTTTAGTTACAACGGTTTTCTTTTTGAATAAGTACAAAGATGTGCATTCCTTCCTCGTAGCTAATATTTTTCCTTTTAACCTGAACATTTGTTTTATATCTATGAACATTGTTCGAAGGTTTTTGGATTAGGCTTTGTGTTTTGATTCTTTGGCTCTTTCGATTTTGCTCGTATCACTTGACTTGTTGGGTAGATGGATCTTCAGGCTCGAGCTTTGACTTTTTGATAGTCTTCTTTGCTTCGTCTTTGCCTTCCATACTGTATAGTCCCCCAAGTGTTTGAGCTTTGAAGAATGAAATCTTGAGCACTTGACTATTCCTTCCTTGTGGTCCTTTTCCTGAAAAGGAAAAAAATACGGGACTCGAAGGTATATAGTTTTTAGATGATGACTGCTTAACCCTTTAAAACGTCCATCAGAAAGTGTAACCCTAGACCGGGAATTTAGTTACTTCCTCGTGTCTTTGCAGGTCTAATGTCATCATCTGGTGATGGGTTAGCTTTTTGCCTATCATCTAAAACTGTTAGTAAAATATTAACTGTACATAAATAAAATCGAACGTGCGATACCTGACCGGGGGTATTCCTTTTCCTTAGAAGTAATACTTCTTCAAATGGATGGCATTCCAGCTTGTTGGTAGGATCCTTCCGTCTATAGCTTCCAATTCGTAGGCACCCTTTCCAGCTATGCCTCGGACTTTGTAGGATCCTTCCCAGTTTGGACTTAACTTTCCTGCACCAGCTTCTTTTGTTGATTGAAAGACTTTTTTGAGAACGAAGTCCCCAATCTTGAAGTATCTGAGGTGAGATTTTCGGTTGTCGTAACGCTCTATGACTTGTTTTTGAGCTGCCATTCGTATTAGCGCGACTTCTCTTCTTTGTTCGAGCAAGTCCAGATTAATTCCCAACTCGTCGTTGTTTGCATCCTCCATGGCTTTTGTAAACCTTATGCTTGGTTCTTTAATCTCTACCGGTATTAAGGCTTCTGAGCCATAGACAAGTGCGAACAGAGTTTCTCCTGTGGCTATTTTTGAAGTTGTTCTGTAAGCCCATAGTATTGCTGGTACCTCATCGGGCCAATTTACCTTGGCTTTCTCTAGTCGTTTCTTCAGGTTGTTGATGGTGACTTTATTCGTCGACTCATCTTGACCATTAGCCACGGGGTGATACGGCGTTGAAGTAATCCGTTTAATTTGCCAACTTTCGAAGAATTCTGTGATTTGCGAGCCTATGAATTGTGGGCCATTATCACACACGGTCTCCTTAGGTATTCCAAAGCGGCATATTATATTCCGCCATAAGAAGCTTTTAACTTCTTTTTCCCGCACCTGTTTGAAAGCTTATGCCTCTACCCATTTCGTAAAATAGTCAGTTAGCACGAGTAGGAACCGTACCTTTCCTTTAGCTGCGGGAAGAGGTCCCACTATATCCATGCCCCACTTCATGAACGACCATGGTGATATTATTGGGTGCAATAGTTCCGCTGGTCGATGCATGTTATAGTGAATCGTTGGCATTTATCGCATTTGGATATGAAGTTCTCAGCTTCTTCTTCCATCTTAGGCCAATAGTACCCAGCTCTGATTAGGGTTTTGACCAAGGATCTCTCCCATGCGTGATTTCCACAGTGTCCTTCGTGGACTTCTCTCATCAAAAACTCCGTTTGGCTAGGTCATAGGCACTTTGCTAGAGGACCTCCGAACATCTTGCAATATAAAGAATTACGAATGAGGCAGTACCGTGCAACTTTTCGGCGAAGTGCTTGAGCTGCTTTTTTGTCTTCAGGTACGGTGCCATTCTGCAAAAAAATTAAAATTTCATTTCTCCAATCCCAGGTTAAATTGTTGAAAGTTACCTCATTTTTGTCCTGGTCGATTGCTGAATGAAATAGATGAAAGACAATTGCATTGTCTTTTTTTGTTACTTCCGTGACTGATGCGAGGTTAGCCGACGCGTCTGCTTCTGCATTTTCTTCTCTAGGTATTTGTATAACCTTCCACATTTTGAATTGTCTTACGAGATCTCATGCCTGTTGCATCCGAGTCTCCCGAGCGATGTAAGTCCCCTGCATCTGATTTACTACCAGCCGTGAGTCACTTTTGATTACGATTTGCTCGATTGAGAGTTCTCGTGTCAGTTCTAGCCCTGCAATGATAGCTTCGTACTCTGCTTCATTGTTAGTTATAGGATAACATTTGATAGCTTGTCGTGTCTTTTCACCCGTGGGTGATATTAAGGCTATGCCTAAGCTGGCACCTTTTACACTAGAAGAACCATCGGTAAATAGGGTCCATAGACCCGGATTAGCACCGTTAAAGAGTTGTAACTCTTTCTCCACTTCAGGGACAATGCTATTACTAAAATCTATGGGTGATATTGAGACTTTATTGCAGTCCTAGACTAATATATTATGTCATGCTCGCTTAATTCTATGGCCCATTTAGCCAATCTTCCTGATAGTTCTTTTTTATGCAGTATATTTCTTAATGGATACGAGGTCACAACTTGTTTAACCAAAGAATGAGATTCCTTGACCAAAGCTATTTTAGGATAAATGCGGGTTACTGATAATCGAGTGAATAATATAATGAATAAAGGAATAATAAGCAATATAGAATGCAGAAAAGTAAAGCAGTTTGTATTCGAGAATTCAGATGATCCTATGGATTAAAATTCTTCCCTTTTATATAGGGGCTTCCTAGCATAAAGTTTTGGTTTCTGTAATGATTTGCTCATTAATGGCTAATTATTACATTAATGAGGCGTTACATAGGATAACCGTAACTATTGTATAGGAGTTATGTAACGTATAAGTCATTAACTGTTGATTCTCGAATCTACCCGTAGCTTCGTCTGGGTTCACTGTGACTGTATCTCTTCTTTGTCATTAAGTTTCCCGTGGTTGATGAACTCGTGGGTTTATTGACCGTGCCTCTTTGTCCCGTACCTCTTTACAGAATTAAGTCTATCTGTTGCGTTTTCCTTGGTCCACATAGCTATCTGAGTTGTCAAGAATTTGCTTACGTGTGAGACTCTTTTTTACCAATACAGATAGTCCCCCTACTTACCATATATTTGTCGACTAATATTTGGTAAGTGGATGCGCATTTATGGCGGGAATATTTTGCCACCGTTTTGCTCTAAAACATTGTATCTTTCTATGCACACATGCGTCGTTTGTCACTTCCATTTAATGCTCCTTCCACGTGTCCATTTCTGATTGGCTCTTCAATGACTCGGCGCCTTTTAGGGCTTTCTGCGGCTGCGTCAGTCCCGAAGTGACACTTTTAATCATGACTTTCCATCATTGTTTTTCCATGTTTCAACGGTTGTCTTTATGTATAAATACCCTTCTTCCTTTCTTTACTTCCACGAAACACTTCCATACTTAATTCCTCTTTTGCAAAGAATTTTCCTTTGTTTTCGTAAATATGTCTTCATCAAACCAACCAGAAAAGGTTATAGACGTAGAGACTCTGGCATCTTCTTCTGCTCCATCTAGGAGCCGGAGAGGTGGCCGACTGAGGAGTATGGGATCTGCCTCTACTAGAGGTTCTTCTTCCCCTCTGGTTTCTCCTCCTTTCGCTAGGTCTTTGTTGTCCCCTAGATCTAGGTCTTCTCACTCTGTTTGTAAGAGTAAGGATGATATTCGTGAACCCAAAGTTGACAAAATTATTCCTGCTGAGATAGTCTTTACAAGGGAAAATTCATCTATCGCTGAACAATCTTCTTCTTTGGAGAGTGTAGATAAGTATGCGACAATTATTACTGAAGGTCACATTCCTCTTGTCCACAGGGAGTGTTCTTGGGAGTCTAATGTTCCTATTCTTGTGCCGAATAATAATCAGAGGATTATGTCTTACAAGACGGGTTATTCCTTCATTTATACTTATCCTTTTACACTAGGATTTAAACCTCCCATCGACCCTGTTATCATCGAGTTTTGCCGCTTCTTCAATATCTGTCTAGGACAAGTCGGTCCTTTAGTGTGGCGAGTAGTTGCTTGCTTGAGAGTTTTAGCTTCTAAGGTTTCAGTTCCCTTTACCTTCTACCATCTTATTCATTTATATTCTCCTGTCTTATTTCGTCAAGGGGTTTTTACTCTAGCTGCTCGAAGTAAAAGAGTTTTAGTAACCCCAGGTGACAATAAGGATAGAGGTTGGTACCTCAGGTACGTTGCCGTTCCCACTGCTGTTTTAGTTGGTGAAAACAATCTTCCCTTCCCCGAGAAGTGGAACCGTGCACGTAAGTACTTTTTGGTTCGTATCTATTTTCTTTATTTAGATTTGAATTGCATTTTTAATACCGCATCTGTTTTTCTCTTCTTTTTCAGCAATCATGAATACCGTCGAGAATGTCTCCGATATTCGTGATTGGGTAGAAATAATGTTGTCTGCCGCTCCTGTTGAAGAAAGATCTTGGAAGTACATTTCCATGAAGTACAATTGGATTGTTAAGACCCACGGTAAGCGAAGTTTTTCTTACTTTCTGCCTTACCTGAGTTCTTTTTATTCTCATTTAATGTTTCCCTTTTTTCTTGATAGGGTTTTCTTCCCGTGGGGCATCTGGTTCGTCGCTCCCAAAGATGTCTTTGTCCCATGCTCAGAGCATCCTTTCTAGTTCTTCGAAGAGAAAAGTCAGTGATCCCCATTCTAGAGGGGAAGACGAAGAAGGAAGATAGGGTGCTTTGGTGCACCGGTCGATAAGAAGGCGAGTAGTTTCAGATGATGAATCTTCTCCCAAGTCTCTTCCTTCCGTGTTGGCAATTAGGCCCTCTTCTTCCCGAGATGAATCTCAGTCCCCGATTCAAGATCCTGCCGAGCGTCGTTTCCATGAGGGGTTTGATCTTGACCCTGATGATGTTCCCTTAGCTACTATCTTTCCTGATTTTGCTGCTGTTCATGATCCTCTTGCTATTACTGCCGCTCCTCCATCCGTATCTGTTATTTCCTCAGTTCCTCATTCATCCGTATCTGTTGATGTGCCCGTGGCTCCCTCAGCTCCTCGTCCTTCTGTATCTGTTGCTGCTCCCTTCGTTCCTGCTTCCGTGCCTTCTCTTGTGGAAGTAGGGTCTTCCAGTAGGGAGATGCGGAGGGTTATAATTGAGGTTCCAGCCGGAGGGAGTCTTTTTAAGAAGATGGGTGAGCCTGAAGTGTGGCTCAAACCTCTGATCGGCTCCGAAGAGAGGTCCAAACTTGACAGCCATTCAACTCTTACTTGGGCCAACAAAGTGGTGCACAATTCTTTGAAGGTATGCCTTTGAATTTTTCATACATACAATTTTCTTCGAATAACAGTTTAACATGTTTGATTGTTTTACTGTTTTTTGTAGACGCACCTTATTGGCTTAGAACTCATGAAGAGAGTTTCAAATTCAGAGAATGAGTTGAAAGAACTGCGTGACCTTCAGTTTGATTTTGACAATATGAAGGCACAATATGATGGCTTAAGGATAGACATGGATACTCTAGTGGAGAAAAGGCATACCTTAAAGGAGCAGTTGAGGATTGCTTCTACGGAATTAGCAGTGGAGAGAGCTTCTTCCAGCCAGTGCAACAAGGACAAAGACATTCTTGAATCCTCATTTGCTGAATAATTGTCGAAAGCCACGGAGGAAATCAGGAATCTAAAGCATATGCTGGGGCAGAAGGAGGAATACTCCAGTGAACTTGTACGGAATCTTTCCCAGACTCAAGAGGATCTTCGTGAAGCCCTGGTCAAAGTTCGAACTCTGGAGGAGTCAGTTGTACCTTTGAAGGTTGCCCTTGAAGCCACCGAAGCTGAGAAGGATAACTTGAAGATTAAAATTCAGGCATGGTCAAAGGATTATAGTGACCTTGAAGAGGCGACAACCGTTGACGTGAGTTGGGCATATATGAGTGCGCGTCATGATACGTTAATGGAAATGGGCCAGGAGGGTTTCGACCTCAATGCTGAGATTGCTAAATCTAAAGAGGCCATGGAGAAGACCCATCGGGGTCTTGAAGTTTCTCCATCTGATGAAGCCCATGATCTTCAAGCAACTACCGTTCCTCCTCCTGAAGAAGTCAACTCTCCTCCTCCTCAAGAATGAAGAGTTTGTTATCCCCACTCCCTTTTTTTTATTTCTTTGGATTGATGTGGTTACTCCCAGCTCCATCGGGGGTAAGTTTGAAACTTTAAAGTCCCCAACTGACAACTTAGGGGCACAAAAAATGTAAATACTTATGTGGCTAAGTACTAGTTAGTACTTAGTTTTCGACTTAGCCGCTTATTTTAATTTCAATACAATCTCGAGACTTTTTGCTATGAGTTTGAATGTTACTCTTTTAAGTCGATTGTATGTATTGCTTTTCTGAGGTTTTTGTTTGTACCTCTTAGCTTTTTTGCATGAAAATGCATATTTCACTTTGAACCTTTTCACAGTAGGTGTAGTGTTCGTATAAATTTTTAGCCTTTGTTTGTGACAGGCTTTGTTTATGAGTTAGGGACCTTTTTGATTAATACTTAATGAAGAAGACGTCTCAACTTCATTGGAATGCAATAGAGTGATAGGAATTTCTCACATGTTTAAGAATGTTTTTGTGAGAAGTTTTTATTTGAACTTTCACAACATTTTACATGTGTTATGATTATGTGATGACCCAAAAGGTCATCCTAAGTAATTCCAGCTAAATCTGTGTTCCGAGGCCTCGAAAGCCTCCGTTAATATCACCTTGATATGCGTGCGCAGCCCGGGCAAGGTAGCCAGGAAGCTTCCATGTGAAAATTTGATAAAATGGGATTTTTGAATTGAATAATTGA
>ML243224.1:0-98330 GCA_005239495.1 Nicotiana undulata
TGATGCCCGACTACCGCACCTGCGGAAGATTCATCACAGGTGCGATTCCGCAGGGGCGGAATACTTCTCGCAGGTGCGAGTTCTGAGTTTTGTCACTTTTCCGCAGGAGCGGATGTCCGGTCGCACCTGCGATTCCGCAGGTGCATGAATTTCACTCGCAGGTGCGAGATTAGGCTGGTTTGACTTCCATCGCAATTGCAGACATTTGGTCGCACCTGCGGTTCCGCAGGTGCGTAAAAAGCACCGCAGGTGCGAGTCTTGTGTGCCTGAACTGGCTTCGCAGGGGCGAGGTCGCGCTTGCGACCTATAATCCGCAGGTGCGGAATCACTGAAGCCTTTCATGCACATTTTCACCGCTTTTTGTCCAACTTTCAGTCCAATTCAGCACCAACCTTCATAGCATTATTTCCCTGAAAATTTAGCAATTATACACTAACAACGACCTCAAGTTATCATTTAACAATACAAAATCTAATGAGAAGAGGCTAAAATGAGTGGTAAAATCACCACTCATTAGAGGGTGACTTTCCTTAGCACTAAATCCCCGATTTTAAAATATCGTAGATTGGTTCTTCGATTATAATACCTTTCGATCTGTTGTTTTTGGCCGGCTAATCAGATGAGAGTTGCTTCTTATTTTTTGTCCAATAATTCTATGCTCGTGTTCATTGTCTCGTCACTTATTTGTTGCATATCGAAATACGATTCTAGGTTCTCCGACCTCAACCAGGATAAGAGCTTCGTCGCCATAAACCAACGAGAATGGTGTCGCTCCGGTACTTGATTTCGATGTTGTGCGGTAAGCCCATAGGACTTCAGGGTAGTATTTCTCTCCTTTTTCCTTTAGCTTTGGTTAATCTTGTCTTAAGATTTTGGATGATGGTTTTGTTTGTCGATTTGGCATGTCCGTTCCCGCTGGGATGATAAGGTGTTGATAGGATCCTTTTGATTTTGTGGTCTTCGAGAAATTTAGTTACTTTGTTTCCGATGAACTGTTTTCCATTATCACATACAATCTTGGATGGAATCTCGAACCGACATATGATGTGGTCCCAAATGAAGTTTATTTCTTCATTTTGTCACACTTTCTCGAAAGCCTATGCTTCAACCTATTTAGAGAAATAGTCAGTCATAAACAAAATAAACTGAGCCTTACCTGGGGCCGATGGGAGGGTGCCGACGATGTCCATCCCCCATTTCATGAAAGACCATGGAGATAGGACCGAGTGGAGAAGTTCTCGGTTGATAAATCATGGGCGCATGCCTTTGACATTTGTCACATTTTTGAATGAACTCCTTTGCATCCTTGTTCATATAGGTCCAATAATACCCTGCTCTGATTATTTTGTGGACCAACGAATCGGCACAAGAATGATTTCTACATGTGCCTTTGTGAATTTCATGTAAGATGTAATCGTTGTCTCCCGGTCCCAAACATATTGCTAGTGGACCATCGAACGTCCTCCTAAATAGCGTTCCGTCTTTAGACAAGGTGACCATGCTGCCTTTGTGCGCAGAGCCCTCAATTCTTTTGGATCTGACGGAAGCTTCCCATTCTTGAAGTACTCTATGTATTTGTTTCTCCAATCCCAGGTTTAACTCGTGGAGTTTATCTCGGCGTGTCCTTCTTCGATTACTGATTTCATGAGTTGTACGATAGTCCCCGAGTTGAGTTCGCCATCCTCGACCGATGAACCTAGGTTTGCAAGAGCGTCGACCTTACTGTTATGTTCTCGAAGTACATGTTGCAAAGTCCACTCCTTAAATCGATGTAGAGTCACTTGTTATTTTGTCCAAGTACCTTTGCATTCGATCTTCTCAGACTTCAAAAGTCACGTTGACTTGATTTACCACAATGAAGGAATCACATTTAGCCTCCACGACCTCGGCTCCCAAGCTTTTATCTAGTTCGAGACCTGCAATCACGGCCTCATACTCGGCCTCATTGTTAGTCATTTTGTAGTTTTAATAGATTGTCTAACTACATTACTTGTGGGTGATTTTAGTACGATGCCCATTCCGGACCCCTTTGCGTTCGAGGTACCGTCCGTAAAGAGGGTCCAGACTCCCGAAGAGGTACCCGATTTTATTAGTAATTCTTTTTCAATCTCGGGTACGAAGGCCGGCATAAAGTCAACCACGAAGTCCGCTATGATTTGAGATTTGATAGCGGTTCGAGGTCGATACTCGATGTCGTACCCGCCGTTCTCTATGGACCATTTGGCCACCAACCTGAAAGCTTAGGTTTGTGTAAAATATTTCAGAAAGGATACGTTGTTACACAATGTATCAGATGGAACTAAAAATATGCTTTTAGTTTCCTAGAGGCACTTATTAAAGCAAGCGCTGATTTTTCTAAGTGTGGATATCTAGTTTCGACCTCACCTAAAGTTCGACTGACATAATAAATAAGGAATTATGTACCTCGTTCTTCTCGAATTATGACTCCACTTACCGATACCTTTGAGACATCTAAATCAGATAAAGTTGTTCTTCTACCTTCAGGGTATGAAGCAACGGGGGGCTCAATAAATACCGTTTTAGCTCTTCCAAAGCCTGCTGACATTTCGGAGTCCATGCAAACTTGCTTTTCTTTTTAAGCAGAGAGAAAAATTGGTGGCTCCTATCCGAGGATCTCGAAATGAATCGTCCCGGTGCGGTATCCGTCCCGTTAGCCTTTATACGACCTTTACAATATCTACCACTATGATGTATCTGATTGCTTTGATTTTATCGGGGTTAATCACGATTCCTCGTTTGGACACCATGTAACCGAGAAACTTGCCCGAGCCAACCCCGAAAGCAGATTTTTCGGGATTGAGCTTCATATTGTACTTCCTTAGTATTTCGAAAGTTTCCTGCAAATGCTTTAAATGGTCCTCTGATTGCAGTGATTTAACTAACATGTCCATTGATTTTCCTATTTGCTTTTTGAACATTCTGTTTACTAGGCGTTGATAAGTTGCGCCAACATTTTTTAGGCCGAATGGCATTACATTATAACAGTAAGCCCGTACTTAGTGATAAACAAGGTCTTTTTCTGATCCTTTGGTTCATCTGTATTAGGTTGTACCCGGAACAAGCATAGAAGAAATTAAGAGTCTCGTGTCCGGCCGTGGCATCGATCATACGATCAATATTAGGCAAAGGAAAAGAATCCTTAGTGCATGCTTTATTCAAGTCTTTATAAACTATAAACATTATAAGTTTGTTCCCCCTTTAGGAACTACACCACATTTGCTAGCCATTTGGGATATCTCACTTCCCGAATGGACCATATTTTAAGATGTTTGGTTACCTCGTCTTTGATGAAGACATGTTTGACCTCGAACTGGGGGCTTCTTTTTTGTTTTACCGGGTGGAACTTTGGGTCCAAGCTTAGCTTATGAGTGGCGATTCCTGGTGGGATCCCTGTCATGTCAAGATGGGACCAGGGAAAACATTATATGTTAGATATAAGAAATTGAATAAGCTTGCTCCTAAGCTCGGGATCTAGCCCCATGTCCAGGTATACCTTTCGTTCGGGCAAATATTTAATTAGTATGACTTGCTCCAGTTCTCCGACCGTTGATTGGGTAGCGTCGGAATCATCTGGAACTATGAAGGATCGAGGGACCCCATGTTCATCATCTTCGTTAGTCTTCCGATTCTCTAATTGGGTCGAAGCTGACATTTGTAATTGCTATTTGGTATTTCGTTCCTCCTTCGAATCCGATCCTTTTGCTGATGATAATGATGATATAGATATCACTTCATCGTTGTCAAACATTTCTTTTGCGGCCGGTTACTCCCTGTAAACCGTTTTGATTCCCTCCAATGTTGGGAACTTTAAAACTTGGTGGAGGGTCGAGGGTACAACCCTCATATTGTGGATCCATGGTCTTTCGAACAAGGCGTTGTATCTCATATGGCCTTCGATCACGTGGAACTTCGTTTCTTGGATGGTCCCGGCCACGTTAACTGGTAGGATTATTTTGCCCTTAGTAGTTTCACATGCCATATTGAATCCGTTTAGTACCAAGGTTGCAGGCATGACCTGGTCTTGTAGACCGAGTTGCTATACGACCCTCGATAGAATGATGTTGGCCGAACTACCTGGATCAATTAACACACGTTTAACTTGAGTTTTATTCATAAGTACATATATTACCAGTGCATCGTTATGTTGTTGCATGATTCCTTCTGCGTCTTCGTTATTGAAGGACAAAGTTCCTTTAGGGGAGTAATCCGGGATCACTTTTCTCTTACAATAGACATCTTAGTGCGTTTAAGCACCGACCTCTGGGGGTATCGACCCCACCAATGATTATGTGGATGATGTGTTGTGGATCTTCTTGTTCGTTTTGTCTACTGAAATTCCTACTTTTGAAATGGTTTTTGGCCATGTCACTTAAAAATTCTCGAAGGTTCCCTTTATTGAATAACCGTGCTACCTACTCTCTCAGTTGCCTGCTATATTCTGTTTTGTGTCCACGAGTGCCATGCTATTCACACATTTGATAAGGATTTCTCTGGGCAGGATCGATCTGCAGAGGTCGAGGCTATTTAGTATATTTGATATGTCTGATACCGACACGATAGCGTATGCATCGATGCTAAAGTTATAATCCGATAACCGTGGTGCTTCCTTAGGTCCGGTATGCCTGTTGAACCCATTTCTGTTCATCAGCCCCCCATACCCTTAGCCTCGACCACTTCTTTTATTTCCTTGTACGGGGGTCTGCCTTGGTTCGTTCCCCCTATGGTTTCTACTATATGGTTGGTATCGGTCCCTGATCGGCCTTGGTTCTCGATTGATGTCCCTTTTAACAACGGGCCCATAACCCAATTGGTCGTCTTCGACTCTTATTTTGGATTGATACTGATTATGCACATCAGCCCAAGTAATATCTGGGTGGTCAATTAGGTTATGCTTCAGCCACCGTGAAGCCATCGAGCTTCGTTCGTTTAGACCTTGAGTGAAAGCTTGAACATCCCAATCGCCTGTGACTGGTGGTAGATCCATTCGTTCCATTTGGAAATGAGATACAAATTCTCTTAGCATCTCATTATCCTTTTGTCTTGCCTTGAATATGTTCGACTTCCCAGTCTCGACCTTTATGGCCCCAACATGTGCTTTTCCGAAAGAATCTGCAAGCATAGCAAAAGAATCGATAGAGTTAGACAATAAATTATGATATCATTGCTCCCTTTGACAGGGTTTCACCGATTTTTTTTCAATAATACAGATTCGATCACATTGTCCTCTAGATCATTCCCTTTAATGCAACATGTGTAAAGAGGTAACATATTCGTTGGGGTCGGTCGTTCCATTATATTTAGGAATTTCAGGCATGCGAAACTTTTTTGGGACCGGTTTAGGAGCGGCGCTCGGGGGGAAAGGCTTTTGTACGAATTTTTTGGAATCTAAGCCTTTCAATATCGGTGGTGCCCCCAGGATCTGATCAACCCTGGAGTTATACGTTTCCACTTTTTTGTCGTTTGCCTCGATCCTCCTTTCTCCTGACTCTATTCGTTTTGTCAGTTCTTCGAACGTCTTAACAATTTCGGGATTAGTCCCCATTCTTGCTCATTTGACCTTACTATAGCTGGCCCTGTTTTGTCGGTGACTTCTTGGGGTGGACAGGGCTCGAATCTGGTCAGTGCCTGTGTTTGGCTCTACAACTGGACTATCGCTACTTGTTGAGCTTGCAACATTTCAAAAATCATATGCAAGTTGATTCCATTTTCCTCAGCGTTTTGGGTATTCCGAGTTGCAGACCGAGTTCCACCTTGAATGCTATTTTCAGGGTCGGAACGTTGGTTCGCCTCGATGGCCACAGTGAATTAACGTCTATTGGCTCTTCGACTCGAGTTCCAACGGGATCGACGAGTGGCCTTCCACCCCTGGGGGTTAAGTTGTTGTTCTCATCTTGAAGGCCTACTTCGTTGTCGATAGGTAGGGCCATTAATTGAGAGATCGTTGTTTCTAACCTGAAGTAAAGACACTTATGAGAGCAAGCGTAAAATGGTGTGTTTTGTAGAGATTCGTACCAAACAAGCACTGTTATCCTTAGCCCCACGGTGGGCGCCAAGCTGTTTACCCAAAAAAACAAATAGAGTTGAATACATAGTTCTAAGGGTACGTGGTATAACTTGGCACAAATGAGAAAAATAAGTAGAAATATATCGAATATTGACTGTAAAGAATGAAATACAAACCAATATTGAATAGAAAGCAATTTTATGAACAAGCAAGATCAATCAATGTATAAAGCTCACAAGAGGATAATCTCTTGTGTATTTCTTTGTGAATATTAATATCTGAATATGAGAGAGTATGAATGCCTTAATGATGGATGCCCTTACAAAAATAATAGCCATCCCTCTTAAGTGGAGGGATCCTACTTTGGACATAATTAAAAATACATAGTGGGGAACCTATGATATATTAGCTTTTCCCTAATTCCCACCGAGATTCTCTCCCTTAGTGTGGTTGTAACGACTCTTGTCTCTAGGCTCGATCTTGATCAGACTTGGTATTGGTCGATTTCTAGATTTAGAGCTCGATATTGACTCGAGCTTGATATTGTCTCGGGGCCCGATATTGACTCCGGGCTCGTTATTGGTCGGTCTCTGACTCTCAAGCTCGATAATGCCGTTTCGCATCATAGTTCGATTTGGATTCGAGCTCGTTAATGACTTCGAGCTCGGTATTTGATCGGTCTCAAAAATTTGAGCTCGATAACCGGGCTTCAGATCTCATCCCGATATTATGAAGATGACCTTCGGCCCATTATGTTCCAATCTTGACTAATCATACGAAGATTGAAATACATTTTGACCGTGGGTAGAAACTTACAAGAGTAATTAAATAATAATGTAAACTAACTAAATTGCACTTAAATGCCAGAAGCAAAAGTTAACTGATCAGCGGACTCTTCTCTCCAACTTCACCCTACAACCTAACAAGCACCCGTAGCTCCATCATATACGATATAGGAACCAATTAGTTGTACTCAATTAAGTCGGTATAAAAATTGTCCGGTTCCCTGATTACACCTTGCGCAAGAAACCAGAACCTGTTGTTCCGAGCACATATAAAAACCACTGCATAATTCAGACCATCCACATAAAAACACCGGAGAAGAACATCAATCAAATCAATCAATCAATTCGGCGAAACATTAAGAATGTTGTTTCAACTGCCTCGCCTTACCAATGCTCTCAGAGAACCATTCGACGCCGATCAAGCTTACCTTCACCGCAAATCCATTCTCCAAAATCTGAACTCTCGCAGGTACCAAAATCCCATTTTTTTCGTTCTTCATTATCAAATCTTCCAAGTGTTTAGGTGCTTAAGAATATGAGTTTTTCTTGTTTTTCAGTACTGCAACTTCACTTGAAGAATCAGAACTTGCTCGAAAGATTGTATATCAATGGGACCAAGGTAATTTCAATAATAACGTTCTTGTTGTGAAATACATGGAAGTAAGTTTGAATTCTTTTAGAAGATTCATGCCAGAGTAAAAGTAATCAAATTATGATGATATTGTTCTTTATAGTCGATCCTAATTAGTTTATGATTGCTCTTTTTGTGTGTGTGATAAAGTAATAAAATTTTAGTGAAAACGGTGAAAAAACAGCCTGTGCAAGAAGTTTTGCCAAAAAGATATGGTTCTCATGGGTACACCAAAAAGAAACAAGGAATAAGAAGGGTTGTTATAATGAAAATATGTTGAAATTCTTGTATTCTCCCTTTTCTTCTCCAACACTTAATGAAGTGTTCTAATAATTGGTGCAGCTTCTCCCGAGTTGCGGCAAGCGTACAAGCAGTTTGTTGGGGCAGTGGTTGAGTTGATGAAGGGTGAGGTTGTGTCAGAGGAGTTTAGGGAGGTGGCATTCAGTGTTTATAGGCTTTTCAGCGGGACAGTGGTGGAGGGTGAGGAACACAGGAGTATTGCTGAGAAGAAGTAAGCAGATAGTTACTAAATGTATTGCTTGAAGATGACATTTAGTAGGCGTCTGGACATAAGAATTGTAAAATTCGAAAAAATGGTGAATTTTTTTTTCAAGTGAAAATGGTATTTGAAATTTAGAGTTGTGTTTGGACATAAATTTCAGTTTTTTTTTTGAAGTTTTGTGAGTGATTTGAGTGAAAATGTTGAAAAACAACTTTTTGGAGTTTTTCAAATTTTTGAAAATTTCCAAAATGTATCTTCAAGTGAAAAATTGGAAATTTTATGAACAAACGCTGATTTCGAAAAAAAGTGATTTTTTTTTTGAAAAATACTTCCATCAAAGTTTATGTCCAAACGGGCTCTTAGTAGCTCTTTATTTTGTCTCTGTGTGTATTTATGGTATTTGTCTGATCTTTAGACTGAGGATCAGCTGGGGTGAACCAATGTGTCGTGCTGACATGCTGTTAACACTAATCAGGAAATAAAAGGCGAATATCTATGAATTTTTTCTTTCCTATGAATACTTCGTGAATGTCTGTATGCTGAGAAATTTTCCGTGAACTGCTACTCTGCAAACTCAATCTTGATATCTAAATACAGGCTCGATTTGCAAAAACTTGTGGGCTATGCAGTTTCGGACTCATTACTATCGAGAGTTGCCTCCTTAGCGCAAAGATTGTATGAATTGCAGAATTATCACCCTGGAAATGAGACAGTCTCTTTACAAGAAATGTCTAATGGAACCACCGATGAAGTGGAATTTGGCTCGGACCTTGTCTTTAGACCTCCCGCGCGATTCTTAATTGATGTTTCTTTGGAAGATTCTGATTTGCTTGTTGAGCAGGATAATGCACCTTCTTCAAGTCATGAATCACAGTACGATCATGGCTCCTCAAATTTTAGAGAATCTGTATCTGGTGTAAATTTTGATTTAAGCTGGTTAAGAGATGCCTGTGATAAGATAGTTAGAGGTAGTACTTCGCAGCTTCCTCGAGATGAGCTGGCAATGGCCATATGCCGCGTACTTGATTCTGAGAAACCAGGTGATGAGGTAACAATAAGTCACTCTCACTTCATAATTTCTGCTGTATACTTTAGCCACATTTTCTGGCGCATCAGTTTTGTAAGCATCTAATATGTACAATTGTTTTTAATTTTGTTTTGTGTAGATAGCCGGCGATTTGCTTGACCTTGTTGGTGATGGTGCATTTGAAACAGTTCAGGATCTCATCATGGTAGAAATTTGAACTGGTGCTCTAATTATTATGGATCTCCATAGGATATATCATCATATTGTTCTTTAAACTTTACGACGCATTGAAGTAAAAAGTATGTGCCTGAACTGGTGCTCTCATTATTATGGATCTCCATAGGATATATCATCATATTGTTCTTTAAACTTTACGATGCATTGAAGTAAAAGTATGTGCCTTACCTAGGGTGTGAAGTAGTCGTGTCTGATGATATGTTGTAGGATTGCTTGAGAGATTATAAATGCGAATGTAGCTCTCATACTATTCATGAGTTGAGTTCTCCAAAGTTCTAAATTTATGGTCAATAGGAGCAGTAAGCTATTAGGTAGAGAATCATTCATCTGCAATATGGTGTTTTTTAAATTTAATTTTCTTCTTTTCTGCTTTCCCCCTGAAATTTTGTTCCTCGTATCTCAGCACAGAAAGGAAATTGTTGATGCAGTCCATCGTGGACTACATGCACTAAAAGCTGACAAGATGACTCCAGGGGGGCAATCACGCACACCTAGTTATGCTGTTCAGGTAATAACAGCTATACTACTATGATAATGTCGCATACATGCAATGCATACTTAGCATTTGAATTTACTTGTTACTAATTGTACAGGTAACTGTTCAAACTGAGTCTGAACGGCAAATTGACAAACTTCGTCGCAAGGAAGAAAGAAAGCATAGACGAGGAACAAATAATGGGGTTGAGGATGATTTGTCTGCCGTGAGTTTTAGTTCTTTACTTCATGCAAGTGAGAAGAAAAACATATTTGAGGACCTCATTGGTCATGGTGAAGGGCCAAACACCTTAGGTCCTACAGCCCTTCCTCAAGGAACTATCAGAAAGCACTACAAAGGATATGAAGAAGTCATTATCCCTCCAACACCAACTGCATCTATGAAACCTGGGGAGAGACTGGTATTTCCCTCTGCTGCCACTATGGTTTTTCTTCGTTTATTGCTGCTCTTCCAACTACTTATCTACTTTGGCTTGATTTGTGGAAACGTTTGTTAGTGCTGTTGTCTGGTACTTCTCTTTTCTAGCCCTACACACACACACACATACACGTGTGTGTGTGTGCGTCGGTAGGGAATTGCAAAAGTTAGCTATTGACGTACTAATAAATTCACGTACTAAAATTAAAAAGCAAACTTTAGAAGAATTGGATAGAATAATTAGTTATTAAGGGTAAAAATGTCACTCAAAATTTAAAGGATATTATTGTAAATTAACTTTAACTCAAGGTCTTCATGCTTATAATATAGTATGTGTGTGTACATACACACACGAGATTAATTAAAGTTATTGAAACTAATAAACATTTATTCATTATAAACACCTAATATTTTATTCATAAAATGTCTTGTGTGATAGCAAAGCGTTCTCATACTTTATATAACTTTATATGTATATGACATAAACCCAAAAATCAAACTAAATACCCGATTAATATATACTTCTTGTTCATAAATGTAGTCAAAGCACCCAAGGTAAGTTAACCAAATCCGGTGTGGATCCCACACCTCCACCCTGATCATGTCGGAACGACATAGATGCAGCAGAGATTTTGAAGGTTCTGAAAAGTAGGGTGTAATAGGTCAACCCCCACCCCCTGCCCGCAAAGTACAACTGTGTAAATTCGAGACAAGTTAAGGGGATACTTATGCCTTCCATATGTACACTTCTGTGTATATATATATGTGTGTGTATGTGTTTATATATATTTGAAATTTAGTAAAGTGAGGAAATACTAAAGGTATTTTATTTAATGCTACACCCAATTATATAGCCTAACAATCAACAAATTGGAATAGACTAGGGGAGAGCAGAGTTTGATCTCAGCGGAGATAGAAAATGGCTAGATGATTTCTTTCCTTCTATTTAGCTATTAAGCATTGGTTGATTGCGTTTTACCCAATATCTATGTTGTTATGAGGTAGCAGCCCCCCGGTGGATTAGACGAGGGGCCTACGAGGTTGCCTGGCTGTACCACTGTTTAAAACAATGTATTTAGAAATGTTATGAAAAGTTGAAGATATGCTTTTCTGGTAGATCCTCATTGGTTTCCCCAAAAGTTGCTTAATTCAACTGATGGTTTTGCTTGATTGTTTTTCTTATCAGATTGAGATAAAGGAGCTAGACGACTTTGCACAAACAGCTTTCCATGGCTATAAGAGTCTCAACCGTATTCAGAGCAGAATTTACCATACTACTTATAATAGCAACGAAAACATACTAGTGAGTAAATTCTCCTTTGATAGTGTATGGTAATACTCTTTTTTTAATAGTTAAAATGTATGCTGTTTCGCCTATGGTGATAAAATTTTTGATCTGTCTTTGATAGCTTTCTTTTATTACCAGGTATGTGCTCCCACTGGGGCTGGGAAAACAAACATAGCTATGATTGCTATTCTACATGAGGTCTGCTTGGACTTTCTTTAGAGTTCCTTCCGTGATGGGTCTACTGGCACTTTGATGAAGTTGTATAACCTTCTCTTGTGCAGATTAAAAATCACTTTAGAGATGGTTACTTGCATAAGGATGAATTCAAGATAGTGTATGTTGCTCCTATGAAGGTATAGCTTGAGAATTGTGTCCTTCAATTTCATTCAGATAATTTGTAATATAAGGTGATTTTTTCTCTAGGCATTAGCTGCAGAGGTCACATCAACTTTCAGTCACCGGTTGTCTCCACTTAATGTAACTGTGAGAGAACTTACTGGAGACATGCAGCTTTCTAAGAATGAGCTTGAGGAAACACAGGTTCTGTCAAACTTCAGTTCTTGTAATATTGTTGATTGTTTACTTATTGGCTTTATTCTATTTTGGATTGTGGTCTAGTTGAGTGGTTAATTGATTGGCTTAATTCTGATGCCTATGTTTCATTCTGAAGCCTTGCTTAAGTTTTCTCTTTCATCATATTTCATCAGATGATAGTGACAACGCCTGAAAAGTGGGATGTTATTACTCGTAAAAGCAGTGATATGTCACTCTCAATGCTGGTGAAGCTACTTATCATTGATGAAGTCCATTTGCTAAATGATGATAGAGGCCCTGTAATAGAAGCATTAGTAGCCCGTACACTTCGTCAGGTTAGCAAAAGCTGTTTTACTTTATCTAGTGTCTGCTGTAGAAGTTTCAGTATTTTTTTATATATGATGATGCCTCTATGAGCTTAACACTGCTACAATTCTCTACTACTGTTCCACTTCTCCAATAAAGGCCTTTAAGTGAAAGATGAAGCATGTTATTGGCATTTAGAACAGAACGATACAGTGTTGGAAGAAGACATTTTATAGCTTTCCATTTTTAGAACCAAAGGAATATGAGATGCATTTAGAAGGTTATGAAGATGCTGTGAGACAGAGGTTGAAGTCATGAACCTAGTGTAACATGGAAATGTACACTTGGCAGTAAGAACTATTGGCTTGCTATGAAGATTTAGGTTATGAACTTGATTGTGATATCATCTCCTCTAGTGCTAAGGTGGAGGTGACTCCATTTCATGTGCGCATGATTAGGTTTAAAATTTTATTCTGGTGCTTTGACAGGTGGAGTCTACACAGTCTATGATAAGGATAGTGGGCCTTTCAGCCACTTTACCCAACTATTTGGAGGTTGGTTCTCGAGTGAATTTTTTTTGGGTTTGAAGTCTTTACCTCCATGTTGGACATTTGGTCTATACAGAATGATGAAGCTCCAAAATTTGTTACTTCCTTTTGGTTTGTCTTTTTATTCACGGCTATTCCTTTTGTGAAATCCAGGTTGCACAGTTTCTAAGGGTGAATTCGGATACAGGTTTATTTTTCTTTGATTCGAGCTACCGTCCGGTACCTCTTGCACAGCAGTATATTGGTATTAGTGAGCATAATTTTTTAGCCCGCAATGAACTTCTTAATGAGATATGTTACAATAAGGTATCTTTCTCCAAGACCTTTTTCCTTGCTATGTTGCACACTCCCAACAAATCTGGCCTGACTCTTCACTTACGCAGATTGTTGATTCCTTAAAACAAGGGCATCAGGCTATGGTATTTGTCCATTCACGTAAGGACACAGTGAAAACGGCTGATAAGTTGGTAGGTTTTCTATCTGGATATGATTTAACACGCAGTTTACCATTTTACTCAATATTTCCGCTCTCTTTGTCGCATTTTGTTTATCTTGCTCTCCTTATTACTTCAATTTACTGAAATTCTTCTCTTCAGCATTCATTTCTCTGAACATTGTTTAACTCACTATCTATATAAATTTTCTTCACTATTTATTGCTTATAAAATCAATATTAGACTCATTTAAATCCATATAGAACCTCAACCTTCTCTAAAACCAACCCATAATTTTGATTTCACGCCTATTTTTATTTAACTTACAACTCCATCCATATCTGTCACATTTCTTGTTTCTTATGAAGAAAAAACTTGAAAAGATGGTAATATTTACTTCTGAGCGAGGAACACATAGGAACGATGTGTTACTTTCTGGTTTTTAGGTTTAGAGATTTTTTCTAAAAGAGGTATTAGAGAAGATTAATTCGGTTAATAACTACTGTAATATATGCGCAATATATCCTTTATGATAGTGAAGGTTATGTTGGATGATTCCACAGGGAACATGGAGATTCAGCATTCAAGTGCTACTATGGCTTTCTGTATTGTGTACTGTAACTTGCATAACTGTAACTTCGTGAAGGACACCTCTCTCACTCACTCACTCTTTCTCCCTCACATAAATTAGATTCGCCCTGCATCACCAGTCAAATAAAGACAATAAAAGTGCAACGAGTTGTAAGGGTCTATTTAAATGGGTTATCCTCAGCGAGGGGACCACTAGTCTCTCAGACTTGATAGAAGTTGGGAAAGTCTCTTTTTTTCTTTTGATAAGGTAAGATTTTATTAAATACAGTATCAAGCTGATACTGGGGAATTACAAAAAAAGTTGGAAAATCTCTTTATGTATGCTAGCAGCATCTTCACCTAGTTCAAAGCAATATTATTCTTGTCAAAGTAATGATCTTTGCACTACAGCATACAACTGCCACGAGGCCTTTTTAGATTTTTGCCGAGCCAACCCAGATTTTGAGTTAACCGATTCCATGTCTTAAAATTTCATGGATGTTCTGAGAAATCCTTTCTGTGGTTCTGTGCTTGAGATAGGTGATGAATGTGGGGCTAAGCTCGCACTTGAAAGTTGAAACTGCCTGCCTGTTGAAGAATGAGTATGCAATACATGGGTGGGTCCATTAAGGAGACCCTGGGAATGACTTAATTTTTTTTTAAGTTCTATGTATGACTAACCAGGCAGGATGCGCTGTTGAGAGACTTTAGTAACTATAACATGTTGGCAACTGGGAGAGTGGTGGGCTCGGTAGTTAGAAACTATCAAGAGTGATAAAAGAAGAGATGTTGTGAATGGATTGCTTGATTATTCCTTCAAGTATGTTGGGGTTTACATAGTGTTTAGTGTTTACAAGTAATCATGAAAAGGAAAAGGAAAAAAAAGTATAGAAGTGATCCTAAAAGGAAAAAAAAGTAATTCATTTTCCAATTTACACTATTATAGGGATTCTTAACCTTTCCTGCACATAAGGAATGGCTCTTGTCATATTAATAATATCCTAATTCTTAGCGAAAACCATGTTCTTTATATAGGTAGACGTTGTGCAGATTGATCCTTGCAGGGGGGGGGGGTGTCCGTCATGAATTCTTTGTGCTGAGGCGCCTCCCAATCTCATTATTAGAGGATTGGTTGGGAGATGGAAGGGCTTGGGAAACTGCAAGGTAGGTAGTTTCTCTTGAGTGCATGTAGCCTAAAGAAAACCGCCTAGGTCAATAACTCCTTCCAACATGGGTCACTTGGCCTAGAAAAAAAGACAAAAACAATCCCCTGTTCCATCAAAGGAAGCTGATCGCACCGGTCTTCTTACAACAACAACAACAACAAATCTAGTATATTCCCACAAGTGTAGTTTGGGGAGGGTAGTGTGTACGCATACCTTACCTCTACCTAGTGAAGGTAGAGAGGCTATTTCATTGCACTGGTCTTAATCTTTTCTTAAAAACCTGTCCATCTTTTATTTTGTTTGTAATCCTTGTAAACAGTAATTAACACGTTTGAGGCTCTTTTGTCATTGCATTGAGTAGAGCTAAATTGCTCGGACACGGGTGCAGATCTAGATGTCGGATCCTTCGAGATGTAAATTCTAAATTCGGGGATACTATCTTAGTACGGATACAGGTGCGGGGATCCAGCTAAAAATAATTCTAAAAAATAAAAAATAAAAAAATCTCTAAATTATGAGACATTTTGTGGAATACTACTTATGTGTAGCTTGTAAAGTATAGATTTCTTTTTTTATTCACAAGTTGTAGATAAGTAAATGATTGAGATTGCGGAGCTCCAAGATTTGTTGACACTGCTATATTCTTGGAGATGGGGTTTGCATGGCGATGGAAAGTCCTTTTAGCAGAGTATGTTGGTGAGAGAGGAGGCCTCTTTTCCATACTCCTCGATCTGGATTCCTAAGGCGCCCACGAAGGTGTGCTTTTTTGCATGGCTAGCGGCGAGGGGAGTGATCTTGACTGCCGAGAATCTGCGAAAGAGAGGAATTACACTTGTTAGTTGGTGCTATATGTGTAAAAGCTCAGGATAAGAAGTTGATCATCTTTTGTTGCATTGCCCTGTGTCCTCGGCTTTGTGGAGGGCAATCCTGAACCTTTTTGGTGTTCCATGGGTGATGCCAAGCACTGTAAAAGAAATGCTATATAGTTGGGCCGGTTTCCGTAGAAGAAGAAATCAAAAGGCATGGAAGTTCGCCCCGTTAGCTCTCATGTGGATAGTTTGGGGGAGAGAAATATGAGAGCTTTTGAGGGGATTGAGTCCCCTTTTTCACATCTTAAGAATAGTCTTTTATCTTTGATCGCTTTTTGGTGTACCCATATAGCCCCTATTTGTATAGAAGATTGGACGTCTTTTGTAGAGAATCATGTTCTGATGTAAATTCTCTACTTTTTGGTATACTTCCTGTATACGGGAGTTCTCTCCCTTTTGATCAATAAAATTTACCTTATCAAAAAAAAGTAAATGATTGATTTTCTAGATAAAGTGTGCTATTTCTTCAAATTTACCCTAGTTTTGGCTCTAATTTCGGGAATCAAATCGTATCTCGTCTCGAATTTTTCCGTCCATCGTGGTCAAAGTACCCAAAATGATTTGACCAAATCCGGTACGGATCCCATACCCACACCCATACTAGTGTCGTGTCGACACGAATGCGGCACCTAAACTGCCTTGTTGGAGCAACTTAGGAGTAGAGGGTTGTAGCTCAAGCTTTATGTATCTTTCTCTCTGTATTTTTTTATCAAGTAATAAAAGTTTATTAATGTTTGAGCAAAAACTCCCACACACAAGAAGTAAAACCAAAAAGTAGAAAACCTACAAAAGATATGATTTTCTACAAAATGATACCTAATCTTTCTATACATAAAGGGATCTCATGGGTGCACCAGAAAAGAAATAAGGGATAAGAGGCTACTCTTTAATTAGACAAAATTCATCTCTATCCCTTCAATAGCTCTCCTATTTCTTTCTCTCCAAACAATAAGTGCTAGTGGAACCATAGTCCAACCCGACGGAACATTATCTCTTTCATAGTGCTTGGCATCACCCGGAGGGCCCCGAACCATCCTCGAGTTTCCCACCATAACCTCAGAGCTACCCGGATATTGTAGAAGGATATCGTCTACATGTTTCACCTGAGTCCTTACCCACGAAGCACCAACTGACATATTGAGCTTGCTCTTCCAAAGATTCTCGCTCGTCAAGATTATCCCTCTTTGTTTGAGCCTATGGATCCAAATTGATCTACGTGGGAAGGCAACCTTCTTCCTTATTAACAACTTCTCATAATATGATCTAACAGAAACCTTCTCTCTCTATGTATGTACAACAACAACAACAACCCTGTATAATCTCACAAGCTAGTGTGTACGCAGACCTTACCCCTACCCTAGGGTAGAGAGGCTGTTTCCAATAGACCCTCGGCATCCTTCCCTCCAAGAACTCCCCACCTTGCTCTTGGGGTGACTCGAACTCACAACCTCTTGATTGGAAGTGGAGGGTGCTTACCATCAGAGCAACCCACCTTGTCTATGTATGTGTATATTTTGTATATATCAAGCTGACTTGGAAATGCAGGTAGAAGTATATACTAAATTATAAAGTTAATACATTACAAACATTTAATGCTCACATGAACAGGTTGAGTTGGCTGGTAAAAGTGCAGAGTCTGAGCTGTTCACAAATGACGAGCATCCTCAATATGAGATTTTAAAGGCAAGCAACCTCTATTTGTCTTTTAATTTAATTTTCTCTTGACATTTAGTTATGGCATCTTTTTATTTGGTTATTAATTTAATCATTTCAGAGGGAAGTTTTCAAGTCCAGAAATAAGGAGGTTGTCCAACTATTTGAACATGGGATTGGTATTCATCACGCTGGAATGTTACGTGCTGACAGAAACCTAACAGAAAGACTTTTCTCTCAGGGACTTTTGAAGGTATATTGTTCGCTTTTCCACTTATTCACTTACATTTTTCAATCTTTTTGGGTTTCTTTTCATCTTTAAAAACCCTGGTTGTTCTTAGGTCCTTGTTTGCACAGCAACTTTGGCATGGGGAGTCAATTTGCCTGCTCACACAGTTGTGATTAAGGTTTGTGAAATGCTTGTTCCTGACATATCTGTATCCTTTTAAGAGGTTTTGGGTGTAAATTGATGAAGCATATTAAGAATAAACTTAGGATGCTTGCATTCCATTTTTAATGCATGCTCTGCATTACTTTTTATTTTGACTTGACTGCTATCTATCCAGCCTTAGATGAATATTTTGAGTTTGATTTTGGTACCTGATTTGGGTTTGATTTAGATTGAGCTCAACTGGATCATTCTGCATTAAAGTTTGCTGAAGAATTAGTTAGCTCAAGTATGAAGAATCATTTGTATCTTTATTCCAATTCCATCAATGTAGGATGACTGTTTAAGCTGAGCTTCTAATATCTAGCACTATGAAGAAGCAAATTTTTAACCATAAATGCCAAAATAAATGTGCAGCTAAATAGGAGAACAAAAACCAACTCGCTTGACTTTGTTGTCATAACTTGAAACTTAGAATTCTATGTCCATTAAGATCTTTTGGTCCCTTATCTGGTTTTCTGTTTTGTTTTCATTTTCTCTTTGTGTATGTTTTTGTGCTTTTGATCACGGTTGAGCTTAGGCTTGAGAACTTGTTCAGATTTTTTTGTTCTAATATCAAGGCCTTTCCAGTTTAATTTGAAACTAGCAGATATATGCTTGACTTGATTGGATTGAATCGCTGACCTCCCATGTGTTTGTCCTTACTTCATTGCATGGTTCACTAAAATTAGTTGGATCTTGTATGTTGAAAAGACCACCTTCATCTGATTTCCTATCTTAACCATCAAATGAATTCCTATTCTTTTGATGGCGTATATTTTTCTAAACAGTTTTTCAACTGATCAATTGAAAGTTATGGTTGTGTTCATATGTTGATGATTATAATATGATATTGGTATTATGCTAACTGAGCTCAACCATAATGTTAATGTTTCCATTTGAATCATTTGTTATAATGTCTTGGACTTTGCATCTGATTAGAACTCAGCTCATGGAAGAAGCACAATGCAATATCCTGGATTAACTATGCACTCCATTGAGTGTGTTCTCCGTTAGACCAAATGTTCCATTATGTTTTGGCTGCTAATTGTCTTAAATTTCCCATAAAATCTCTTGCTAACAAAATTCATGGTGCTTGGTCCCTAGTTTCATCTGAAACATGTACGATATATGTAAATCATGTAGTAAACTTCGTTGAGTCAACTGTATTAATTGAAGCTTTTCATATTGTTTGTAAGTTAGTTTTGCAGCTTTTTTCAGTTGACATATTCTTTTGCGTGATAAACCTTGTGACGTGGTGAGTAAATACTTTAGCATTTCATCTCTCCAGGGAACTCAAATATATGATCCAAAGGCTGGTGGATGGCGAGATCTGGGTATGCTAGATGTTATGCAAGTGAGACTTAAATCTTCTTCTTCTTTGTGTTGCTATATCTTATTTGTTAGTAATGTTGATCGGCTCTCATTTATTGTGTTATTGTTTAATGTTCATCCCTGGTAGATCTTCGGACGTGCTGGAAGACCTCAATTTGATAAAAGTGGTGAAGGCATTATAATCACTTCACATGACAAGTTGGCCTATTATTTACGTCTATTGACAAGTCAACTTCCTATAGAAAGTCAGGTAAAGTTCTTATTCTATACCAATTCTAGACCTTTGTTGTCTATTTGTTTCCTATGTGCAAGCTGCAGATTTTTGAATAATTTCTCTGAATAATTCCCTCCTTTAACTGTTATAGACAATAACATGGTTATGTAAAAAGTTGAAGCTTTTGTATCATCCTCAAGATTTCCTTAAAGCTCTCATATACCATAGTAGATGTTGCTCCTTTTACTTTTCCAGCAAAATAGTCAAAATAATTATCATGTTATTCATTTCCGTCTTTTGTAGTTGGCTGTCATGTTATTCATTTCCGTCTTTTGTAAATAGATGTCAGTTTGAATGATAGGTCTAAAATATCCAAGTCCTTTTGGACAATATTTTAAGAGATTAGCTTCACTTGAAAAAAGTGGGTACTGGAGATTCCCAATTCTTTGCAATTTCTTATCTTCGTATACAACACCAAAAACCATGCCTCAGTCCCCAAACAAGTTGGTGTCAGCTATATGAATCCTTACTAACCATGTTTCTCCCATTAAATTCATCTCAGGCTAGCATTCTTATTTGACATCTTTAAAGATTCGGTTCATTGACTCTTTTTCTGAACTTCTTATCTTGCAGTTTATCAATTCCTTGAAAGATAATCTAAATGCTGAGGTGGTACTGGGTACCGTAACAAATGTTAAGGAAGCTTGTGCTTGGCTTGGTTACACTTATCTTTTCATTAGGATGAAGATGAATCCTTTGGCCTATGGCATCGGATGGGATGAGGTATTTTTTTCATTTATTTTGGTTTGTAAATCACCGTAGACACATACTTTTGATTTATTTACATGTTATCAGGGCATTTTTACCCGTTTATTCATCTATTCCAAAGTTAAAAAAGTACAAAAGCCCACAAGAATATGATAAGCTATCATGTCTTCAAAGTTGTCATGTACTTTTGGAAATCCTTTTGGAGTCTAGTACAATAGTTGTACACAAAGTCATGCGCTGTCCAGGTGCAGGGCGTTTCACTACATTCATCTTATTTTTGTGAACATAGAATAGTGTGAAATTTCTCTTTTTTTTTTTAATTACTTCCTTTTCTTTTTGAGATGGAGGGTGATTGAAGTGTTGAATGCTTGTGAAATTAAATGTCCGTAGGTGAATTTAATGTACCGTATAAATATAAAGGAATTGATGGGTTATTAGATATGTGCATTAGTAATTGTGATTAAATGGGAGCACAATAATTTGATCTTTTAGATTGAAGAAATACTTCAGATGAACAAGTCTTGCTTGGCTCTTTAGCAAGACTTTTCCCAACTGCCCCCTAGGCTCTTTAGCTCTTTAGTAGAAGGCTTTTCCCAACTTCCCCCTGTGACTCATTTAGTAGTCAGAAGCTGGTTCAATAATACATCTCCAGCAGCATTGAAGTGTATTGACTCTGAAGCCATATATTTGGTGATGCATAGTTGGATGTCAAGACGACTACAGAGGTTTTTTCACGTTGGCTTTTCTTGAATACAGCTTCAATTGTCACTAAATGGCATTTATAAATGTGTAAATGGAATGTTGTTTGTATTTGAAGATAAAACCAATTTGAGGTACTTGTTTTTGCAAGAGGTTTGGGAAAGCAGTTAAATGATGTTGCTATCACTATTTTTAGCTGAAGCTGTCTTTTCTCTTTGGCAGGTCATGGCAGATCCATCATTAAGCTTAAAGCAAAGAGATTTTATAAGTGATGCTGCTCGTGCGCTTGACAAAGCAAAAATGATGCGTTTTGATGAGAAAAGTGGGAACTTCTATTGCACTGAGCTTGGTCGTATTGCAAGCCACTTTTATATCCAGTATACTAGTGTTGAAACTTACAATGAAATGTTGACACGCCATATGAATGAAAGCGAGGTACTTTGTTTCATTTTCCATCTCATTCACTTGATGGATCATGAAATTTGCTTTTTTTCAGTTATGATTTTGCCATTTTTAGTTTATGGTCCTTTGCTGGTGAATATGGAGTTGTCTGTGGGGAAACTACTATCTACAGCTTGTTCTTAAGGCCACTGCTTACTATTTGTTTGGGCGCCACTGCTTACTATTTGTTTGGGCGCCACTGCTTACTATTTGTTTGGGCAACACGTTCTTATTACTTGAGAAGTGTTACATCTACATATAGTTGATTCCTTGTATCTACTGTAGTGAATGTGCTCCAAAATTGGAATAATGGTCTTTAAGATGGAAAAGGAGTCGACTGCGAAACCTGAACATAATAGTTGTCATTGAAACTGTCTTTTTTAATTGATATTTTCCTAGGGATATCGGAGTAATTTGATGTGCAGGCAGTGCTATTTTGGAAGTGATAATGAAAATCATTCCGAAACGGATATGATAAAGGTCATTCCCAAACAGATATGATAAAGGTCGGACATATTTTAGGAAATTATTGTTCAAAAAGATACAGAACTTTACTGCTTGTGAGATAGAAATGATCCTCTGTTTCGTTCTGAATGACACACTTTTCCTTTTTTGGTGGTTTCACATTATTTGGCACATTCTTTTTACTTGTGTGACCCATGCATCAGCACAATGTCCAGCTTAAATTCTTATGCAGTATCACATGTGATGATGTTATTTATGGAAGAAATTTCATAGCGAACTTGAACAAGTAGAAGAATTTCTGTTCTAGCAGCAATTGACCTTAAAAGTAAGTGAAGTTTCTTTTTATTATAAACTAAACACTAACCCGGGTCCTGTAAAATAGGAAGGAAGTGAGCTTTCATTTTTCTCTAGCTAAAGTATTACTACAATTGTATGTGTATAACATTTATCTAGGTAAATTGCTAACTGTTCAAGTTTTATATGGCCCTCTTTGTTATGTTTCTTAATTGTGTGCTTCACAAAATAATTTCATTTAACAGTGACGAATTCCATGCGCTAGGTTTTGCTATCCATTGTTTTTATTGTGTTTCCTCTGACATCTATGTTCTCACTGGCTTGTTAGTTGATAAGTATGGTAGCTCGTTCTTCGGAATTTGAAAATATTGTGGTCCGAGATGAGGAACAAAATGAGCTTGAGATGTTGGCTCGCACATATTGTCAATTGGAAGTCAAGGGTGGTCCATCCAACAAATATGGAAAAGTTTCAATTCTTATTCAGGTCTTGGTTTGCTCTTTGTCCATTAAAAACTGTGTCGCCTCTCAGCATATAATTTTTTAATTATGTCGATCGTATTTTGCAGCTGTACATCTCCCGAGGATCAATTGACACGTTTTCACTAATCTCTGATGCGGCTTATATAAGTGCAAGCTTGGCTCGTATCATGCGGGCTCTTTTTGAGATTTGTCTGCGTAGAGGATGGTGTGAGATGTCTGCTCTCATGTTAGACTACTGCAAGGCTGTGGATCGCCAAATATGGCCCCATCTACATCCTCTTAGACAGTTTGACAGAGATATTTCATCAGAAGTTTGTTATCTCTAAATAAGTTTCTGCTAAATAAAATTTCAATTAGTTTCGATATGTTTTAATTAAGAACTGGTGTGTCAGATATTGAGGAAACTTGAAGAAAGAGGAGCTGATTTGGATCGTTTACAAGAGATGGAAGAGAAAGATATTGGAGCTTTGATTCGTTATGCACCCGGAGGAAAGGTAAATCATCTTTTACAGGTTTTGGTTTGAGGCATACCCTATGACCTTCAGTTAAAAGAGTGTTTTCACAATTCCAGGTTGTTAAGCAATTTCTGGGATATTTCCCATTAGTCCAGTTGTCTGCTACAGTCAGTCCAATCACTAGAACAGTTCTGAAGGTGACTACATTTCTGCACTTGCTTTTGTTCTCTTGTTCTTGCTGAATTTTACTCCCTTTGTCCCAATTTAACTGTCCAATTTCCTTCCTGGATAATCGATAAAAATGTGTCCACTTTACTAAAACAATCATTTTCCTGCCACATTTTAGTACTTATCAATAGCATGTGAGCAATAGGGTAACATGGTATCAGCCTACATACCTAAAAAGCAAATTAATCATTAGTTAATAACTGCCTTTACCTGTGGGGTCACTTCTTATTATGCAACTATACAATTAACGCCCGGCCATTGGCCGGTCAAAGAAGAAAAACTCAGAATGAGATGGAGGAAGCGTTTATCTATTTCTTCTATTATTATCAAATGCAAAGAGAAAGATTGTCATGAAGCTCCTTTATTAGGTGGATTTGGTTGTAGCTCCACAGTTTGTTTGGAAGGATCGATTTCATGGCACTGCACTGCGTTGGTGGATTTTGGTTGAGGTACCCACTTGTTGATTTATCTTTCTTTTGATGTATATAGGTATTTATCAATTGATTTCTGAATTCTGTAAAGAATTTTGCCTTAGAATTTACGTGGTAATCAAAACATAACATTGTAGATTTTTATTCTGTAGCTTCGAACATGCTTGTTTCTTGCATTATAAAAAAACCAAGCATCATATTGTGTATATGGAATTGGGGCTATCCTCATTCACGAGGTGTCTTTTCTTGTTTACCTTTTTTGTTCTTTTTGTTTGACTTGTCTAGTATGTTGAGCTTTCTTCTTAGTTCTATTGTTTCTCCGTACCTGTTTGACACGAACATATATAGCCTCAAGCAGAGCACAAAGGTGCTGTTGTTTGGGTAGTCCAGAAGGGAGATGATAAGTGATTATGCTTTGGCGAGATGATCTTGTATTTGCATTTGAATTACCTATGTTTCTCTTTGGCAGTAAGGTGTTGAAAGTAGGTTGGATAAGAAGAAAATCAGAAGCTTGGCGGAGGTAGGGTAATAGGATGCCAATAGCCATGCTGAGGCAAGGGCCAGTGTCTTAATAGTTTATCGATTTCAGCGGTGAAGTAAATATAAACTTTCTGGTGGTAAATGGATGCCATGGCATGAGCCATGAGGAGATTATTGTGGTCGAAGTTATTTGCAAAGTAACTTATGTGTAAGGAAGAGAAGACAACGGTAGAAACAGAGGAATTACGCTTTGTTCCACTGCCCAGTTGTTGCTTATTAAGCTGCTTAATTTTTTACATTACAATATGTGATTGGGTGAAACATTTAATATGTCAGGAACTTGGGAAGATTGTTCTATGAATAGTAGTTCTGTGTTCATTGTGCACGGATATTCGCTTCAGGACCAAAACCTCTAATAAAGTGGACATTAACTTACAGAATATCTTCTTCTCGGGAAAAATTGGAACACATGAAAGAGATTAGTGAATGGGTTGATAAGGGGCTGAATAAAGGAAATGATGATATTTTAACTTTTAAGACTATTCTGGTGCTAGACAGAGTGCAGAGATAAAAAGTAAGACATGGAAGTATCCTTATAAAAAAGGGTAAGAAATGGAGGAAGAAGAGGAACGTAGAAGAAACATAAGAGTGAAGAATCATATAAAATTTATTATGTATAATAGTTGTCTGTGCTTAAACACAGGAGGATACATGGTTTCTAAAGTCGCAGAAGGATACTTAAGATCTATTGATCAACAGGGGGAAAAACAAAGGATACATATGATATAGGGGAAATTTTAAATGATGCCATGTTGGAAACAGTATCTTACTGACAATTATAGGGGCTGTATTCAAGATATCGTGGGTGACTTTCAAGATTGCTTGCTGTCCATTCAACTATCTTTTACCGCCCATCTAGTGATTCATCTAAAAAATAAACGAAACTACTTCAAGGGATGACAGTGGCTGCCTTTGAATTTTGCCCTCCACTTGTAATATTTTTTCAAACCTTCATGATTACTGTTTGCATCACATCTAGTTGGCCTGTGTAAGTCTTGTTTTTTTCTTGAATATATGTCAAATGTTCCAATTGGAACTTAAGATTCATTTTGCATGGAGGAATGAATTCTCAATTTGAGCCATTTTCATCTTATGACTTAGCTAGGAATTTATTGTTGATATTTTGCTAGTTTATCTTATTAATATGTCTATAACTGCCTTAGGATTCTGAGAATGACCACATTTACCATTCCGAGCTCTTCACCCTCACAAAGAAGATGGCCAGAGCGGAACCACACAAACTATCTTTTACTGTGCCAATCTTCGAGCCACATCCTCCGCAGTACTACATTCGTGCTGTTTCTGACTCATGGCTACATGCAGACGCTTTGTACATCATAAATCTCCACAAACTTGCTCTTCCAGAGGTTGTTTTATCAACTTAAACTCATCTTTATATTGTTGAATATCTGCAATACTTCCCAAATTTTGAATGTCGGGTGTTGGTTTTCTCTGACTTGAATTTATGTTTCTTCAGGTCCAAACATCCCACACTGAACTTCTAGATTTAAAACCCCTTCCTGTGACTGCACTTGGCAATGGAACTTTTGAGGCCTTGTATAAATTTTCTCACTTCAATCCTATACAAACACAGGTGGATATCTAGTTTTTCCATTTCCTTAAATTGCAATAAATGTCTGGTTCATTAGTCAATATCAGCAGTAGCTTAAGACAATCCTGGCAGGCTTTTCATGTGCTGTATCACACCGACAAAAATATCCTCTTAGGAGCTCCGACTGGAAGTGGGAAGACTATATCAGCTGAGCTTGCTATGCTCCATTTATTCAATACACAGCCTGATATGAAGGTATTTTTTTGCAACTTGTTTTGCTAGATACTTCCATGTGAGTAGTCGGTGGTTTTATCAGTTTCTTTTTGTTAATATACTTTTTTCTGTGTGAAATTCTCCTCAGTGATATAGATTTCACTTTCCAACCGACCTTGAATAGTCCTTGACATTTTCAATAAGAAAGTGTAAGAAGCAATACTGCTTATCAAATTATGTGACGATGTTTTTGTCCCTCCATCTCATTTTAAAGCTAAATTTATTGGTGGGAGGGATTTAATACTTACTATCAGACCTTCAAAATAATCACCCACGTGCTATGGCGTATGCTTGTAAATTTAATTTGATGTGGATGAGAGCTGGACTCCTGAACATGGCATCCGAGCTGGATTTTAGGTGTACTTTGTCTGTGCAAATTTGATGTCAGTATCTTATCTCGGTTCACTATGTTTTTGCTGTGATCTACTTTGCAGATCGGCTCTTGGCATGTTTTAATGCCAAGTGTTAAATCACATCAGCTCTTAGATGAGTTTTTCTTGTTAATTAAGCAATCAGAGTTGAGATAGTTGTGGGAAAACCCGTTCAGGGGTAAGAGTAAGAAAAATCTTACATTTATTAATCATAAGAACTTGAGTTGCGAGCCTATACTGCCCCATACTGTAGTGGTTAAGTGAGCTGTAAATACAGAAAAGAGAAGGATATTTCTCCACCTATGTCTAATTGTTATTTTAGTGGATGCTATGGTCTTTTACAAATTTTTGTGGATGTTAGTGGTTGGTGATAATTAAGTGACCTGTTCAGCTAGAGCTTGTTTAGCTGCTTGAATTTCTCAAGTAATTCCAGAGAGATTTCTCTCTCTTGCATCAGTAACTGCAACATTAAGTGTGGGACAACCTTATGCTCCTTGGTTAGGATGTACAGATCCCAAATTGATCCCATAGGGGAGACTAGGTACTTGTTAGCCCCTTGGGAGCAGTTGGGATTAAGTTTCCCGATTCTGACCAGTTAATGGCTATATCTTTCTGTTGAATCTTAAAAAAATAAAAAGAAGACATATTACATGCTGATTCAGATTGTTGGAAAATTACGTATTTAATTTTGTCTATCTAGGATTTCCCATCATTATACGTGTATCTCAACACTTCAACTTCATCATTGCCTATGATCTTTTAGTGATTTTCTACCTGCAGGTTATCTATATAGCACCTTTAAAGGCTATTGTTCGTGAGAGAATGACGGACTGGAGAAAGCGTCTTGTTTCCCAACTTGGAAAGAAGATGGTGCGTGAAGTTTCTTTTGTTTGGGCATTATTTTTATGACTCATAGATGTACTATCACTGCTAACTCAAATATTTTAAGCAGGTTGAAATGACTGGTGACTACACCCCGGATCTTATGGCCCTCTTGTCAGCAGACATCATTATCTCAACTCCTGAAAAGTGGGATGGTATTAGTCGCAATTGGCACAGTCGAAGCTATGTCACTAAGGTGCAATATCTCATTGGTTTTTATACCTTTGATTGTTTGTTTATTAAGCTATTTGTACGTAATATCAAAATTATAACATCAACATTCTCTTCATGAATGCTCTCTTGAACATAATCAAATGTTCAAACCTACATCAATAGGTTGGGCTTATGATTTTGGATGAGATTCATTTACTTGGAGCTGATCGAGGACCCATACTTGAGGTACGCAGCTGATTATCATTCAATGTCTCTCATACTTGTATTGCAAGTGCTTTGACTTGTCATTCTTTTTTTTTTCTTTTTCTTTTTTCTTCTTCTTTGTCTTCATCGTCTTCTTTTTTTGTGATTGGCCAGTTAAAATTATTCCTATTCGAGCACTAAGTGAGTGCTGTGTTCAAAATATAGAAAAGGATAGTTCCCTTTTTAGATAGGTAGGGAGCTAACAAACTCCATCAAGTCATCTATATCATGCACAAGATTTAAATCTAACTATATTAGGTCTTTTACTTCCTTCAGAGCATAAATTCCCTCTCTCTATGTAGCCCAAAGGCTACATAGAGAGAGAGAAAGAGCATTCCATACTTTCCATCTACATAAAGGCATCACCCATAACCCAAAAAAGATTAAAAAACATGCACCACATCTCTTGTTTTTAAAAGAACAAATGATTAGCATTTACCAATTCACTCCCACTCATCCATTTGTTCGAATTGTCTTGAATAAGGAGGCTCCCTTGACCTCGTTGAAGTGTACTTTTAACCTTTGCTATCAATATCCATGACACTGTGTTTTACCCTGAATGAGTTAATTTCTTGATGTGACGGGAAACCCCTGCTTACAAGCTTGTACCAGCTTGTATACCAAAATCTGGAGAATTTTTTCAGAAAAGTTAGATAAGCACAACTTGAATTAAGTTCCTCGACATGTAATCATATCATGTTTTCATTTACTTGGGTTTGCTTATGTCTCCAATTTCTCGTACAAAGGTTTAGTTTTTTATCTGCTTATTCACAGTCAAAATTCAACTGTAGGTTGTATTAACGTTTGGTAGGATGTTAATGAAACTTTTTTATTTCGAAATGGGTGCTATTAAGCAACTCCATTGAGGTGTGAATTGGCTGGAAGGATGTAATGTTAGTTTTGTTCCACATTGGTGGAGAGATGGTTATCTCCTTATATGGTCGCCTCATGAACTAACTTTTGTGGTTGAGTTAGGCCCAAAGTCCATTTCTTACATGGTATCAGTGACACTTCGCATGTAACTTTGGTCGATGGTCGGGGCCAAACCTCAGTGTTCAATTGAATTTAAATCCCACATCTTTGTGATGATGGTGGGGGAAAACCTTAGCAAGGAATAAGGATGTTGAGTTCCTAAGGGTGAGTGTACATAACACACTGGGCAAATACTACATCAGCATGCTAGGTATATAAAAGAAGCAAGCCTTAGACCCTAATGACGCGTTTTAAAGCCGTGGTGGGCCCAGGCCCAACACGAACAATATTACTAATTGGATGGTCTATTACATATGGTATATGTGCCAGGCCCATTCCTATTCTTGGTTTACCTAATGTTGGACCCTCATGTTATGTTGTCCCCGTTCCAGTTAACTAGGCCTTGGCGTAGGGGTGTTAGATTATCCCACATTGGTGGAGGAAATGGTTGTCTCCTTATATGGTTTTGGGAAATTCTCACCCCATGAGCAAGCTTTTGGGGTTGAGTTAGGCTCAAAGTCCATTTGTTATCAGCAAGGAAAATAGCCTTTTGGAAATCAGTGGATATTTTTATCAGGATCTTGGTTGTGTCAGATCTGTTGCCCTCGCGTGGTCCTTTGATTCATTGACTATATTGTAATCTCTTGATCATGTCTAATGCTGGATTTTCTGGTTCTAGGTTATTGTCTCAAGGATGAGATACATATCTTCTCAAACAGAGCGCTCAGTTCGGTTTGTTGGCCTGTCGACAGCATTAGCAAATGCACAGTATGTGCTTTATTGCTATAATTTTTACTCTTCTTTTATGTACAAACATGCTAATGGGTTTCATGGAGTTTTTGCTTTGTTGATTGTTCCGTCAGCAATAGATTGCAAGGTTACTACTTTTTATCTTGTTAACTCTTAAATGACATTCTTTCGTGCTTCTTCAAACCCAGTAATTTGGCTGATTGGTTGGGTGTTGATGAAAATGGTCTCTTCAATTTCAAGCCAAGTGTGAGGCCTGTTCCTCTTGAAGTTCATATTCAGGCAAGTGGAGCTGTTGATTATAAGCTGCCCAAGGACCATCATCATCAAAGTAGACTTAAGTATATTTACCTACTATTATCATGCTTTAATAGTGATTTATGACTCCTTTCCTTTAACAGGGATATCCTGGGAAGTTCTACTGCCCGAGGATGAATAGTATGAACAAGCCCGCATATGCTGCTATATGTACCCATTCACCAACAAAACCAGTTCTAATCTTTGTCTCATCTCGTCGCCAAACAAGGCTTACAGCACTGGACCTTATTCAGGTGAGATAACAAATCATGTTTGAACTGTATCTATCTGAATATTTCTATCTCGTAGTAATGTTAACTAATCTGTTACGTTTTCTTTCTGAATTCAAAGTTTGCAGCTTCAGATGAGCACCCGAGGCAGTTCATAAACATGCCAGAAGATGCACTTCAGATGGTTCTTTCTCAAGTCACAGACCAGAACTTGAAGCACACCTTACAATTTGGAATTGGATTGCACCATGCTGGACTGAATGATAAAGACAGATCATTGGTCGAGGAACTATTTGCAAACAACAAGATTCAGGCAACTATATCATCTGAAAATTTTAGATCTCTAGGAGCAATAATATACTGAAATTGAAGCTTATATTTGAGTCATTTTGGCTGCAAATTTCTAGGTGTTGGTCTGTACAAGTACGTTGGCATGGGGTGTAAACCTTCCTGCACATTTGGTTATTATTAAGGTACGCGTCTGTACGTAGTCTTATCCGCTTTCAAGAATTTGGTCAAAGTCAGGAATGCTATAATATCGTCTCCGTTTGCAATGCACGCATACCATGGGCTTATTGTCATCTTTTTTCATCTTTATTGGTTACATCGCATTCTTACAGATATGCTGTATACTGGATCACATTTCACTTTACTGGTTTTAAACTTGCTTTAATCCATTTCTTACTAATAAATGGAGTTCCTTTCATGTAACTAAAATTTTGAAGGTTATTTGAAATCCCTAAATTCATTTTCTCCTTTATTTCTGTTAGGAAAATACTCCAAAATCAATTTTGCCCCAAAATGTTCTTCAATATTGCACTTCTCTATTACTTCATCAAAAATATTGCACTTCTCTATTAGTGTGAATTCGGTAAAACAAAAGTGGTTTATACTCTGTTTTCTGTGGAATATTTTGGGTCTTCTTTTGTAAAGTTCAACTTGGATCACACGTAATAGGACATCTCCTTTTTATCCTCTTGCTGCAATAGACAAATTTTAAGTCTTTCTTCTTTCTTTCTCTTAAAACAAATGCATCATCCGTTTCAATTTAGATGAGGTACTTTCCCTATAAGTCCGTTTCAAAAAGAACGACACATTTATATATTTGGAAACAATTTAACTTGAAACTTTTCATTTTATCCATTTTACCCTTAACGAGAAGTTTTTATAGCCACACAAATATCATGTCCCCACAAAGCTTTTAGGACCACAAGTTTCAAAAGTCTTCTTTTTCTTTCTTAAACTCTTAAACTCTGTGCCGAGTCAAACTACTTAATCTAAATTAAAAGAAAGGGAGTAGATATATATTTCTTCTCCTTGCATTTCCTTCGATGAGTATAATCTGCTCATCCTAACAGATAACTGTGTTTTTATGTTTTATAATGACAGTCAAAGTTAGTTCTTCTCAAATGAAGTGTTTAGTTCTTTTCTATTTTTGGTGTAAAGGAAGTATTTAGAAGATCATGAATCTTTGTTTGAATATTTAGAATCCTTGTGCGAAGGAAAAGGATCTAGGAGTGTCTTCCTGCATTCCACATTGTAATTATGGGTGACTCCACAGTTTTTGTGTAGCCTATTTGTTAATATACAAATATCCTCTAAAAAAATGACAATCAAAGTTTTTCATGCGTCCTCAAGATTAGGGCTGTGCACGGATCGGATTGGATCGGATTTAGCACATTTTGGATTCGGATTTCGGACTTCGGATTCTAGAAAAGGCAATCCGAATCCGATCCGATATAATTCGGATCGGAGTCTGGTTGCATTTTCTAGAATCCGAAATCCGAAATCCGAAATCCGAAATCCGAAATCCGAAATCCGAAATCCGAAATCCGAAATCCGAAATCCGAAATCCGAAATCCGAAATCCGAAATCCGAAATCCGAAATCCGAAATCCGAAATCCGAAATCCGAAATCCGAAATCCGAAATCCGAAATCCGAAATCCGAAATCCGAAATCCGAAATCCGAAATCCGAAATCCGAAATCCGAAATCCGAAATCCGAAATCCGAAAATTTTATAAACACAATCCGAAATCCGGTCCAATCCGAAACCCGAAATCCGAAACTAAATGGATCGGTTCGGATTTCGGATATCCGATCCAAATGAACAGCCCTACTCAAGATGCACACCATCTTTGGTATCTAAAATATATAGATCCTTCTGCAGGGAACAGAGTACTATGATGGAAAGGCAAAAAGATATGTTGATTTCCCAATCACTGATATATTACAAATGATGGGTCGAGCTGGTCGTCCACAATATGATCAACATGGAAAAGCTGTTATTCTTGTTCATGAACCCAAGAAGAGCTTCTATAAAAAGGTTATCTATATTTCTTTTCTTTGAATAATTTATCTTGACTATAATGTTGCCTTTTCTTTCTTTCAATTATTCAAGTGCCTAGTATATTGCATTTTCTTCCCAACACGTAGATAATGTGCTCTCTTTTTGCAGTTTCTGTATGAACCATTCCCAGTTGAAAGTAGCCTGAGAGAGAAATTGCATGACCACATCAATGCTGAGATCGTTACGGGAACAATCTGTCATAAAGAGGATGCAGTGCATTATCTCACTTGGACCTACTTATTCCGTAGATTGGTATGAAGAAGTTACATTTTCACTTCAATCTACAATGCATCACTAGTGATCAATGATGTTACTTTTTTTTTTTTTTTTTTTTTTTTAATAAGATGATGTTTTTAAGACTATCTTCTATGTTTGAAGAATTATAAAAAAAATGATGTACTACTCTTTCCCTGCAAGTTATTATGTTTGCCAATCACAGTTTTTTCTGGCAGATGGTTAACCCAGCTTATTATGGCTTAGAGGTTGCAGAACCTGGGATTCTAAATTCTTATTTGTCTAGGTAAAATGAAAGCACTACATACTCTTGAAATAGAATTTCTAGGATATTTCTGTTTGTACTCACCTTATTTTTTAAGCAGCTTGGTGCAAAGCACTTTTGAGGATCTAGAAGATAGTGGATGCATCAAGATTACTGAGGATAGTGTTGAACCACTGATGTTGGGCTCAATAGCATCTCAATATTATCTCAAGTACACCACTGTATCAATGTTTGGCTCAAAAATAGGACCTGATACATCTCTCGAGGTTTGTAGAGCACCTAAGTGGATGTTCAAACCTTATTTCTCTGTCTTAAATGATTTTAAGCATACGTAGATTAAATATATTTCTTGGTATTCCTGTTTATTTTTTACTTTAGGTTTTCCTACAAATACTATCTGGTGCTTCAGAATATGATGAGCTCCCCGTGAGGCATAATGAGGTAATTTTCTGAACAAGCTGTTTCTGAACAATTTGTTGCTTTTCAACTCATTCAATTGCTTTTATTGTTGCCTTGTATATAACTTGCTTGTTTTGATAAGTAGGCTAAGAACATTGCTTGTCCTGTTTGTTGCTGACATTTGTAAATTATTTGATCTACAAACCAAAAGTAGTTTGTACATTCTGTTAAGAAATGGCCTGTGGATTTGAAATTTCAAAACTTTGCATCAACTGCTTCTTTACTGGTCTGTTGTACTCATTGTCTGCTCATTTTTCTTTATACCAGGAAAACTACAATGAAAAATTATCAGAGAAAGTTCCATATGCTGTCGACCACAGTCGCCTAGATGACCCTCATGTGAAAGCAAATTTGCTCTTTCAGGTAGGGGTTCTGGCTTTTGGCTGATAGTTTCTATTTTACATCAACAGGATGTTTTCTGTTCATTTCTCTCTCTTGTCGCTGGGGTGGAGGTGTTATTTCCATGTGATATAATATTTCTTGTTCTTTTTCCTTAATCATGTCACTGTTTTGCAGGCTCATTTTTCCCAATCAGAGCTACCAATCAGCGATTATGTCACAGACTTGAAGTCTGTGCTGGATCAAAGTATACGTGTTATTCAGGCCATGATAGATATTTGTGCTAACAGTGGATGGCTCTCAAGTACCATTACCTGTATGCATCTGTTGCAAATGGTCATGCAGGTGTTTCTACTGCTTGCAAAGCTTTCTTTATCTATTAACTGTAACATAGACTACTATACATATACTCCCTCCGTTTCAATTTAAGTGAACCTATTTGACTGGGTACGGAGTTCAAGAAAAAAGAGAGGACTTTGGAACTTGTGGTGTAAAATGAGGCACAAATACTTTGTGTGGCTATAAATCATTGCATAAAGGTAATTTTTTTCCAAATAAGGAAAGGGGTCATTATTTTTGGCACAGACTAAAAATGAAATAGGTTCACATAAATTGAAACAAAGGGACTATATATATAAGCCTCCCTGTTATTTTTGCTTTTTTATCTTATGAGTTCCCATTTCCTGTGCTTCTTATCTTTAAACTCATCAGAGATAGAGATAGAGATAGAGATAGAGATAGAGATAGAGATAGAGATAGAGATAGACAAACTAAATTAATTATATTTTGTTTAATTAATTATAAAAACTAAAAACATACATTTTGTAAGAGCGATCATAAATGCATGTTTGATAATTCTGTAAGAACATCATGAAATGCATGTTTGAAAAAACAAATTAATATTTATAAATATAATGTCATAACATTATTCAAATGTTTGACAAAACTAATGTGTCAATTCTACCTAAAAAATGAACAACATGCAATGTGAAATAACAAGCCAATACTACTAAAACAAGTAAATTGGAACCATAAATATAACACAATTTTAAAATCCAAACAATAAAATAAAATTGTTTAATATATGTCAAATTCTAACATAATAAAATAAGTTCCAATACAAGCAAAAGATTATGAAACATAATAAATTTATAACCTCGTTCAACAACGAATTTTACTTGAAAGGCATCACTCATTATTTCTAATATTAGGAAGTGTAGTTTCAAAAACTAGAATAATAACACAGTTACGCTAAATGAAGAAAATAGAACAAATAAGAAATAAAATATACGAGCAATTACATGGAATCACAAGAAGTAAATGTAGAGAAATAGAAATAAATAATGTACAAAGAAAAATATATTTTAAAATTAAAACAGAAATTAAAATATTGAAAATAAAAAGTTATAAAGAAATAAAGAATTAAAAAAAGAAATTAAAAAGTAAGATAAATAATGTACAAAGAAAAATATATTTTAAAGTTAAAACATAAATTAAAATATTGGAAATAAAAAGTTATAAAGAAAGAAAGAAAGAAAGAATTAAAAAAAGAAATTAAAAAGTAACCTTGTAATTACACAATGTAATTACCACCAATTCTCAGCTTCCCTTGAGAATTGGAGAGTGTAATTACACCTCTCTCATTACACCCAACCATGCAACCCAAATAATTACTTGGCCAGACAAACATGTCAAACTGTGTAATTACATCCAATTACACCCATATCCAATTCCTAGGTGGCTTTCCCAACAGCATCTTAGTTTTACTGATAAGAAATACTCATAAGAGTAGCATCCTACTATCTACTGATGTTGTCTTGTTGGATGTCTAGCATGTTTCTGTTTTATTGCATTCTGTAAATTGTTTGAACGTGAAACATATGCTTATCACTTATGTAGATGTTTATATCAAGCTTTCACTAATTCTTATATCTAGATCAAGTGAAAGTACTGAAGTATCTGAATTGGAAATTTATTTGTGATCAGTATTACGCACCAAAATTTGGCCGTGCACAAACTTACTAGTATTTCTTTTCTTTCCAACCATTTTGAAAGTAAATTTTTAAAACAGTTGTTTGACTAATTATGATACATGGGAGTGAATGTTAGTCCACTAGGTCCAATATCAACAAGATGAATGTTGTAGAAATGTGGATATTATCTAGTTGTCAATGAAGTGAGAGGAAAACCATGAGATCTCAAATTCAAATCCCATCGAAGGCAAAAACAATACTAGGCGATTTCTTGGCATTTGCCTAAGCGTTGGTGGGTAAAGTTACCTGGTACCTATGCTGGTAGGAAGTAGCAGGTACCCGGTGATATAATAGAGGTGCGTGCAAGCGGACTCGGGCACTCCGTCATCCAAAAAGAAAGAGAAATGAGGATAATAAGATGGATCTGTAGTCATACAAAACCGGAAAAGATTAGAAAACGATAAAATCGACCCGAAGGTCCAAGTAACACTGAAATGATTTTACTATGTCATGCTAAACCTCCATATGCGCTAATTTCTAGAATAGCATAATTATGATGATTGATGGTGTGAAAAGGATATGAGGTAGGCAGAAATTACATAAAGAGAAAGTTGTCTCAAAAGAATTTTTTTTCTCAAAACCATGAAAAACTTAGATGTGAATAGGACGGAAGCAAATGATCCATATAGGTGATGCCAAATTGTGAAGTTCATTGTTTTTACGCTTAGATCTGGTCTAGCATTTGCTAGGAGTCTTCTGTTCGGGTAAAGACTTGTTTTTGCACGTAGGAATTAGTTCAAGATTTGGAGAATCTTTATTTTAGAAAACCGTTATTCCATTTTAGAAGACAATCGTTTAGTATTGAACAAAATGGGGCAGACTAGAGATGAAAAAGCTGCAGATGATTTTATAACCAGTCCAACTAGTTTGGGATTAAGGGGTAGTTGATTGATTGGTCGCCTAGAATATCTTCTGAATGGTGGTTTTAGACAGGTTCTTGGTATTCTTGCACAATTTTTCCCTTCATTATGAACTAGGTCATTAGCAACTGTACTGTGTCCTTGATGTCTTTGTTTAATCTGCAGGGATTGTGGTTTGATAGGGACTCTCCTTTTTGGATGTTACCGTGCATGACTGATGATCTAGTCAGCTTATTACATAAAAAAGGTATTGCTAGTATCCAGCAGCTGTTGGATTGTCCTTCAAAATCTTTGCCAGCTATCACTGGGAGTTCAGCTGCCTCGAGACTCTATCAGGTGCTCTAATTAGTTTTAGTAGTTCGTGGTGTTCTGCAAAAATCATCTTTACTCTCTCACTGAAAAATTATTGATTTGCTTGTATCCTAAGAAATGTTTGTTTTGAACATGCATCGATCATCTATGAGTAGAACTTAGTCCAGAGTGTTATAGAAGGCATGTTTCAGAAATTAATTTCAACACGTCTACTTGTATGGTTTTTCAGCCTTAGACTGCAGATATAGCTGCTTGCTTGATAGGTATAGGCATAACCTTGGGGAAAACTAGAAACAAAAAGATCTTTTTTTTCAAAAATTAATCTCACTGTTTTAGTGTTTTAAACATTATGGATTTACATTTGGAGTATGTGTTGAAAAGACATGCTGAAGTTGGTCCAAAATGAGGTAGCAGGACAGTTTGGGGTATGTGTTGAAAAGACATGCTGAAATTGGTCCAAAATGAGGTACCAGGACAGTCCATACGCGTGATTCTTCCGGAATTAAAAATATAATGAAGCTTGAACTTTTAAACCGGGAAAAGGTTTCAAGCTTCATTAACCTATCCATTTTGATCATAGCAAACATTAACATATTTGGTTAACTGGAAAAACACTGGAACTCAGTATCTCATGATCATGATCCAAACTCTGATACATCCTTAATCATCAGAACTGTCAGGGAACATTTCTGATCCTACTGATTGAACCCCTTAACCTCCCCCCCAGGTTTTTTTTTTGATAAATCACGTTATCTATTTGACTGGTAAACTAATTTTTCGAAGTTGAAAGAGGGGCTACCTGCATGTGAGTTGCTCTAATTCTTAGTACATTTAATTCTTTGTAACTACAGTTTTCCTTTGTCAGGCTTCTTGGTTTAGTTTTTTTTTTTTTTGATAAGGTAAATTGTATTAATCAAAAGGGAGAGAACTCCCGTATACAGGAAGTATACCAAAAAGTAGAGAATTTACATCAGAACATGATTCTCTACAAAAGATGCGGTGGTTTAGTTCTTAGCTTAGTATGAATCAGTTCTGTTATAAAATATTGCTTAATGTGTACCAGTAGCTTCCTATTTTGTCAGTCCTTAGCTATAGATCACATTGTGAATATGCATCTCTGTAAATGAGGCTGTATAGTGATATATGGGGAACATTGTCAAGCATATGGAAGGACATTGTTGAATATGTGACCATCTCATCTAATAGTTTAAACTATTAGAGGAAGTACACCTTTATTTACATAATTATGCCTTCAATGCGCTCCTCATGTGCGGGCGTAGTTCTTTTTCATGGGTCCAGCACGTGAAAATCCTTTATTGATAATGGATGGCGGTGAGATTTGAACCCGAACATCTACCTTCTCGGATACCATGTTGAATTGTGTGACCATCTCTTCTTAAAGCTTTAGCGGTTAGGGAGAGCACTCTTTTGTTTACTTAGTTATGTCTTCAATGGAAATGATTGTCTTCAGCAGAACCTTGTTGAAGTAGTATTCTCCTCTTGTTGTCCCAACTTGATGCTGAAAGACTTTAATTTTGGAACGAAGCCAATTCAGTCATTAGTAAAGCAGAAGTCAGTGGGGATACTACTGTGAAGAAATTCAAATCTCGAGCTCGAGACTCAGCACGGAGAAGGGGCCAGAACTGCACACTTTCGTGTTTAGAGCGTTTCTTTAGACAGACTCTGTTTTTCCCTCTTGTTATGAGTTCCAAAATTTCCTTACTGCCTCTCCCTCAATCCCCGAGTATAATTTCCATGTTTTTTGGGGCCCTCCTGTTGTTTCCTCCCAGGAAATCAATGGATCTCTTGATTTTTGCTAATGAAGTAGACTTTGTACTGATACTCTAATGGTTGCGCGTCCTAATATGCGTGTTTTATTTGTCATGAACTGCTCATGTACTGTGTATGGTGAGTATCGGAAAATCTATGCTTGTGGTAACATGTATACTAATTGCAGATCTGATTCACATACTTGTACTGTTTGGACAGGATATGCAGCATTTCCCTCGGATTCAAGTTCGACTAAAGATTCAGAAGAAGGAATCTAATGGTGGCAAGATTTTTACCTTGAACATTAGATTGGAAGATGCGAACACTCAGCGAAGAACAGCAAAAGCTTTTACCCCGCGATATCCAAAGGTATTGAGCTTCTGCTTGCTTTGTATCCTGGAGCATCCCAAACACTTTTAACATTTTGGTCTTTTCAGGTAAAAGATGAAGCTTGGTGGTTAGTCCTTTGTAATACTTCGGCAAGTGAACTGTATGCTCTGAAGAGAGTGTCTTTCTCTGGTCGTTTGCAGACAAACATGGATTTGCCATCCGTTCTGACCAATTTCCAGGTTCATATCCATTGATATAGTATACGTACTTGTTTTGATATTCACTAAACCTGCCAGCCTTCAGTAATCCTGTGAGCTGTTGCTTCCCCCTCTTCTAGTAGAATCGATGTCCCAGTAGCTTAGCAGTCACTTCCTTGTTATAATGGCCTTTGAGAAATTAAACACCTGCCCCCTACACACAAACCAAAAAGAAAAGTTGATAGCAGGCTAGCTAATTAGGAGTTTGAGACCTGTTTGCCTTCTTTATTTTGGGAGTCAACCTGCCTACCCCCAGAAAAGGGAAAAATAAACATGTCCCTTTTCTGTCTCTGCTAAAAATAGATATAATTCTTCCTCAGTTGAGACATAATATTGGGTATTTTCAATTTCAGGGGATAAAGCTCATTCTAGTATCGGATTGTTATCTTGGGTTTGAGCAAGAATACTCGATTGAAGGATTGGCATAATTTCGGACAAACTATAGCAACTCCATATGGGACCGACCGAGGCACAGTTGTTGTTGCTGCTGCTGTTGTATAGAAACTCCAGATTGAAATGCAATGTTCCCATCAGTCATAAGAGGTATGCTAATGTCTTCTTTAGAAAAACATTGTTGAGTATTGCTTTATAATGCCTTTTGGGCAATGGATCGTCATCTTTCATTTTTGTTTTGTTTTGTTTTTTGGTAACCAAAATTTTCATTACCAAGTAAAAACTATGTACAGCTCAAAAAGTCAAAGTAAAAAAAAAAAAGAAAAAAAGAAGAAGCAGGATTGGAACTAGACTACTTCCCAGGTGCAGCTACTAGCCAACATTCTCCTAATCAGCTACTTCATTTTTGCTTTTCATGTAGATGCAGTTAAACAAATATGCATCAAGATACTGTTGGAAGTCATATGAATCCAAGAACTTTTCCAGCACATCCTTTTGTTTTTTTCCAATTACTGTCTAAAATAGTTACTATGCAACAAAGTACACAAGCGAGTTTCAAGTACTGGATAACAGATCCATAGTAGGTCACAGAAGGCCTGGGGGAGTGCACATAAAATACTAGGCAAATACTACATTGGTAAATGACGGGAGAGATGCTGGATATATAAACGATGAGACTCGATATAAGCTGTTTTATTTCATGCGGATATTATATTACAGTCAGGCATCTCTATAACATCATATCTATAGAACAATTATTCACTATAAAAGTTAAGTTTTTCTCGGATTTGATATAAACATTGGGACTCGGTAGTTGTTTCCTCACCCACGAAAGTCATTGGTAATCTTCATGTACTTCATATCTCAAACTCCACACGCTTTAGTGTGATAGTGTGAGACCTAGCTCTTTATTTTGGTATTAATTAACTTCGTCAGATTGCAAATTTTAAAGTTATAAAGTAAAATTCCAATGCTTATACTAGAAGTCAAGGTACGCAGCTGTTATGAATTAAAGAAACAAATTTGAAAGAACAGTTTCACCTCCCTCCCCAAAAGATAAGGACCAAGTTCGTTTCATAAACAAGGTTGAGTCATTTAATGGAAGTTGATCGAATTAATATTTATTTGCAGTTATCGTGATAATCATTTTGTTAATATAACAATACAAAATATCATACAATTCAAGTAAATGACAATGCAATTTTTTTTATATATTAACTACCTAATTTTCCTTCCATACATCAAGAAAAACTTCGTTATGCATTGTGCCAACCAAATCCTTCATATCCATCAGTGAGGTTACAAGTAGTATCAAGGTCGTATTAAGGACAAGTAGTGAAAAATAATTATATGCTACGAACCTTTTCATTGAAATAGAAATAATATATCTATATTATTATAAAAGTGGGAAGCTCAAAAGTTAAAAGTTGTATTACCAAATTTTCCTTCTAAATAACCTAAATATTCCACCTATTTAATAATAATAATATTCAAATAAAATTAATATTTAAATTTGGTATGTCCTTGTCGAAAGGTTGTGCCCCTCTAATTTTGTAACACTCATTTTCAATTCTAGAATTGATCGTTGGTGGGTTCTAATGAAAAGCCCCATTTCTTGTATAGAAGTTTTTGTATGCGGCAGCTGGGTTGTAATCAACCAAATATTCTTTGTTGATTAAAAATTATTATCAGATATTTTCGCTATTTACCGACTTTGATCATATGGCACTATTCAACTTTCGTAGGCTTTATGCGTGTAAGTCCTTTTCTTTTGGTTCCAAAATTTGATACAAAGATTAATTTCAAAATTACATCTCTTTGGTGTTTGGTTCAAGAACCAACGAAATTGGTACTTTAAATTTGATTTTTTTCTCAATTAATTTCCCTTACTCTTTTCTTTCCAATCTATTATATTCATATGATAAAAACTATCAATTCTTTATGCATTGCCTTAGTTAATTTTGATTCCAAATTTCAAATTAAACTAAAATTAATATCAATATTATATTTTGTGATGTTTAATTTCAGAACCAACTAAGTTGGTGTCAGGGAGTTGTGGTCTTAAGGGGAAAGGGAAAAAATACATGCTTTTCGCTAATCTTCTTTTTTACCAAATAATATAGGCTTATCCACTAGAGAAAAATGTAATGCTTTAGAATTTAATCACAAGAAGATACAATATAGAAAGTTTACCTTGCTTACGAGACCATAATAGAAATCTCTCTACAAGCAATCACATGAAGACAAGAGTAACGACAACTATATTCAAATTCATAAACTGAGTTATCATTCCAATATACATTTGTGAACTGGTGTTTGACACCTGCAAGGGTAAAGTACTCCCTAACAAAGGTAACTTCATATCTAGGCTCGAATATGAAACTTTGGTTAAAGATTAATATGCACTTATCATTCTACTATAACCCTTTGTTGCACGTGCACTACTTGATCACGCTCAACTATGTCTTATAAAAAGACTAAGCGGGCGTTGCAAATATAATCTGAGTATTTTGCCCAGAGTTGAATCCCATAGGAAATTAACCTATCAATTATCGTTGTCAGACTCACTCGATTCTCTGTAACCAACTTCCCAAAGGCTATGAATAACAGTTGTTGGTATTTGTACTAACGAAACTGAATGAAATTAAGTAGACTAAAAAGATAACTAATGCTCAGTTGTAAACAAATGCGAGAAGGATCTAAGGTTATGGTTCCCCCCGTTGATGCAATCACTTCTTGTATATTTCATATAGTTTGGCTTAATTATCTCTATCAATCATGAGCACTCTTGTTACCGTAAATCTCTCCTGAGTAATTACGGCAATTTACTAGATGCACTCTCCCGAGCTACACTAGCTTGCTTTTATTATAGCTCACTTTAGATTGCACCTAAGGTATTGTTATCCTTAATCCAACCTCTAAACCCTCGATTATGGATCTCTCCTATACTTTGGGAGTGGTGTTGTTCAACAACTACCTAAATATGCACTCTCTCCCGAGCAGATACATACTAAATAGGCATAGTTGATTGAGGGCCTTTCAATCAACTACAATAAGAACTTAGTTGAACAAATAGAGATTGAAACCAAGCAAACTATATTAATATAACAAGATGTTCATCCTCAACGGGTTCCACCAAAACCTTAGACTAAATAATTTAGCTATTCATAATTGTACTGAAAATAATCATAAAAGAATTCATCAACAATGACAAAAATACAAGGAAGAGAGATGAGATTTGATGCCCAATTGCCCTCCTTGCTTCTTGCCTTTTCTTTTCTTGAACAAGACTCTAAACCTTGATAATCTCCTCTTTTGGGCGAGTTGAACCTTATATAGGTTAAGTGGATTTGTCCCAATCTTCCAATTTTACCCCTGACTAAAGCGTGTTCGAACTGGACTAGCGCGCCCGCGCTAGTCATCGCGTTACTAGGCGCGCTAATGGCCCTACATTCTGCCTGGGATCGCTGGAGTAGCGCGATCGCGCTAAGACCGCGCTAATGGGGTTATATTCTGTCTCCGGCACCTGGGCTAGCGTGGCCGCACTAAGGCCGCGCTAGTGGACTTGTAACCTGTCCCAGCAATTTTCTTCCTTCTTTTCACATGCTAAAGACTCCGAGGGGCCTTTCTCCTTCTATTTGGCTTCAAACACCATCCTAGGTCCTTATAAGCGCACTTTGCTCTTACGAAGCATAAAATCAACAATTAGAGCCATTTCAACATCATTTAACATTCTTAAGACAGTGAAGCATCATTAAGTTGGAGTATAAATCTACACTAACTACGTGAATTTAGCCTATTATCAACACCTCACACTTAAATCATTGCTAGTCCTCGAGCAATCCACTATACTCTACAAAGGTCCTTTCATCAAGCATTTACCTAATGTGTCACACCACGAACATATTACATGAGTTATACCTAGAAATGTAACATCCATGCCTCAAGGGTCGACTCTCACATGTCATGCAATACTCCTACTTCCTCAAAGTACTCTACACAGAGGTCAAGACTTACCTTTCCGTCATGAATCAAGTTTCCTCACATCACACACACGAGAGTAGTTCCACAAGAATAATATTAAGAACAAGTAGGAACTCAAATAGAAAGAATTCACTCACTCTCGGAAAGAACATTCATATGCCACAAAGATACACCATAGGCTTTCCTGCAGTGTAATACTCTACTAATCGAGCACATTCAGTCTAAGATCAATTAGGTCTTCATTTTGTTGTAATGTAGGCTAAGGGACGAGTATGATATATTTAGATATAGTGACTAACCTCCCTAAGCACTTTTAATACAATTACTTTAGCTTTCAAACCATTCCTATGCCCGTCCAAAATACACCACACTTCTCTTTATATTTTCCCCAAAGTGAAATTTTATCACGTCACCACTCATCAAGGACTGCATTTATTCATTGTCTTTTCTCTCTATCTTTTTTTTCTTTTCTTTTCTTCTTTTTTTCCTAAGTGGCGTTTATCCTTTCATTTTTTTCAAAGCTTTGCACCTTTCCTTCTATTTCTTTGATTCCACTCAAAAACCAAACCACCACCCTACACTTTGACCTTTACATAATCTCTAACAATTCAAGTGCTCATGGGAGGTACAAGGTTCAAACAGACAGGCCATTCAAACAATTGGGTAAGGTTTGTAATGTGGTTGCCAAAGAAACAGGCTTATAAGCTCAACGTGGTTAACTATGGTAAATTACAATCAGGTGGATACACTTTTATATCTGGCTTAACAAAGAAATTCCTATATCACTTCTAACACTGAACGACCTACTATTTCGCTTTGCAAACACACAGGGCAAGTTCTAGGCATCGAATGTGGACATAGAATACAATGCGACACCTCACACACATATGGAACATGACTCCCTCCAGATTAGCTTATCAAGACACTCTCACCGAGCATTCAAGTCAGTTACAACATACAAATTTAAGGCATTCCACAAGAATCAACAAATGAGCCTAAGCGTCACACTTTAGGGTCTTTTGTGTTCGAGTGTGACAACGCTAAGGGATGCTTCTCTTATTTCAGATCCTTGCCCAAAACACCTAACAACTAAAAATAAAATAAAAACTAACTATACCCGGTTCAAGCTAAACCCTTGAAAAAGAACCACGGTCAAAAGAAAAACTAAGGGATAGTTGCTACACTACCTAAAAAGAAAATAAAAAATCTTTTTGGTGTTTTCTTTGGACTAGCTTCCATCAAGAAAACTGCCTAAGAAGTCCGTCATCAGGAAGAGTCCACTATATTTTCTGTTTTTTTTTTGTGGTCGACTTAGACCCTCAAGAACCCCGTCGAACGGGATCTGTCGTCGGGCCAAGACGACTTAATTAATTATACTATTATTTACAATCACAAAAAACAAACTCAAAAGAAAATAATGAAAAACAACTAACAATTATGCTAACTCACAAGAAAATAAAAATAAAGAAAACAACTACCAGTTTTTGTTCTACATATATACATGTACAAGGGAATCCTTCCCCCACCCCACACTTTATATGAGGACATGTCCCCATGGAAATCAAAATAAACAGAGAGGTAAGGGGACTTCCCTGAAAGCTCAGTCCTGGTAGGAGACAGTCCCTGGGTCCAGGCTACGAGCACGACCTAGAGCACGCAGCCAACCCATAATTTTTTTTCCGATTTCGCTTGTTGGGTAGACATCGCGTCAACTCTCGACCCCAAGTCATTCACTGAGGTCCGCAGCCCGTCCATCTCCTGCTCCAAATGGTCCATGCGCTGTCCCCGAGTGGCCCTAGACGGGCCTCCAATATCTGCAGCCTGCTCCTGAGTGGGCTGCTCCTCCTCTATTTGTTCTTGCTCCTCCTCCTCATTTTTTTGCTCCTCCTCCTCAGCTTCCTCATCCACTCATTCTTCTCCTCCTCATCAACAACTACCACTGCATCTTTTCCCGTGGTAACCCTATCAGCTCGTAAGGTGTACTCTTTTGGCACTCTGCCATCCACTACGAAGTCTCCTGTCACCCCAGCTTCAAGGCACAATCTGGTGACAAGAGATGGGAAGAAGAATCCATACCTCTGAATTTTACTGCGGACGAACATCTCATCGTGTATGAGTCGGGCCACGTCAAAGTTGCAACCTATCATGAAGCACCAAATCAAACACCCACAAGGAATGTTCACCTCCGAGGTGTTGTTGGATGGGATTAGTCTGTTATTAATCAGGTAGAGCTAACCTTTTGCTTCAAACTTGAGGGCTAACGAGTTGAACTTGTTCCCGTACTTGTACCACTTCATCTCAGCGCCCGGTGCACAAATGCTTGGGAGGAACCTATCCCACTGAGCATAACGTTTGTCATGTGCCTCATAACCATCCTCGTACAAATCAACGGGGGGCGGCAGCCTGTAAATCCTCCTGATGGCCTCCACCGAAGCATTCACCTGCTTTCTCCCCACTATGACAACATAATTATTGTGCTCCAGGAAGTTGGCATAAAATTCCCGGACGATCATTGCATTGGCCTCACCGGGCTCCTCAAAGAAGACATCTAAGTGGTGCCTCATCAACTCGTCATACATCCTAGGACAGTTCTGCTGGATGGAGTGTATATCCATGCCACGTTCCGGTATTTCTGACTTTGATTCCTTTTCCGCGAACTTGTCCTGGGCCTTAGCTGATACAAATTTATTGTTGTTGAAGGTCCGAGTGTCAACGGACCTCCGTGGCCTTCCGGAGGAAGAACCTGTTTGTCTGCGTGAGGAGGAGCCGGTGGCTTGACGCTTTCGGGGAGCCATGGTACCTACAAAAAGCACATCATTAGTGTAGCACAACAAGGTGACCCAACTGTGGTTACTCAGACTTCACCTTACAATTGGTCACAATACATCCATTCACTGGGGCATTTACACAAACACTTGGTGGGCATTATTCACCGGAGCCCCCATTTACACAATTCGAAGCCCCAAGTTCCACTATAATTTCCCAAATATCACCCACTAAATCAAGATACACAACACCCCCAAATACCATCACCCACCAGTACGAATCATACACTACCAAGTATTTCTACTAAACAAGAAGAAAAAACTATAACTTTTAACAAAGGAAAAAGAAAAACTACAAAATCAAAAACGAAAAGAAAAAGCCTAGAAAAGAAGACACATACTTGCGGTGTGAAAGGAGTGAAAAGTGTAGGGGAGGGCCGGGTGTTGGTGGAAGAAGAACCTGAGGTGTGTGTGAGTGCTTGAGCTTGAGAGGGGAGAAGGGATCTTTGTTTTGTTTAGGAGAAGAAGAAGAATAGTAGAAGAAGAGGGAGGGTTTTAGGAGAAAGGGGATTGTAACTGATGGGGGAGACGTGAGGTCGTGGGGTAGTGGTGTGGGGGTGGGCGTGGGTTAGGGTAAAGTACAGAAAAAATAAAAAATAAAAAATAAAAAGAAAACTTACCTGGTCGCGACGATACTAGCGCGCCTATAGCGCGACCGCGCTAGTGAAGAGTGAACGAGGCAATGTACAATTCCATTAGCGCGCTCATAGCGCGACCGCGCTAGTGGCGGTAAAACGAGGCAGAACAAAAGGCCATATGCGCGGTCGCGCTAGTGGTGAGAACTTGAGGCAGTGCACTAGGCCATTAGCGCGATCGCGCTAGTCCAGGCCTCACCACACTTCGTTTTTATAACTTTTTCCTTGGTGTGGCTTGAGTCCACCCTCGCCCGCGCAGACCTGCATATGTTAGTACTTACAACAATTCAACTCTTCATCACCTACATTATAAACACTACACATTGGGTTGCCTCCAATCCAGCGCCTTAGTTAATGTCGTGGCACGACCATTAAAACAAGTCAATGGGTTTCCTCCCATGAAGCGCCTGATTTAATGTCGCGGCACGACGCAGAATGAGCGCATTTAAGGCTCGCTCGGCGTCTGAGGATCATCAAGAAGCACCACATACACTTCCTTGTTCTCGTCCATCCCCACATACGGTTTCAATCTCTGTCCATTAACTCTGAAGGTGTGGGAACCTTTTCCAGAAGCAATCTCTACAGCATCTGAGGGAAACACTTCGACCACACGAAATGCTCCAGACCATCGGGACTTGAGTTTACCCGGAAATAGTCTCAATCTTGAGTTATAGAGCAGAACCATGTCTCCGGGTTTGAAGTTTCGGTCCACAATATTCTTATCGTGTAACCTCTTCATTCTCTCTTTATACAACCTCGTGCTTTCAAAGTCAAGATACCTGAATTCATCCAACTCATGCAGTTCAGTGACTCAACTTGTGCCCGCAACATCAAGATCCATATTTAACTGTTTCAGTGCCCACTAAGCTCGATGTTCCAGTTCTACCAGCAGGTGACAGGATTTTCCGAACGCTAACTTGTATGGCGACATACCAATTGGCGTTTTGAATTCAGTTATGTAGGCCCAGAGTGCGTCATCAAGCTTTTTTTCCCAAACAGTTCTTGTGGCGTTCACCGTTTTAGTCAGCACACTCTTAATTTCTCGATTTGATACCTCAACCTGCCCACTCGTATGAGGCTGATAAGGGGTTGCCACCTTGTGGCACACATCGTACTTAGCTAACAGCTTTTCGAAGGCACGATTGCAGAAGTGAGTGCCTCCGTCACTGATGATGGCCCTTAGGATCCCAAAACGGGTAAATATGTTTTACTTCAAGAACCCCACTACCACCCTTGCATCATTGGCGAGGAGTGCTGCAGCTTCTACCCATTTAGACACATAGTCTACAGCAACAAGTATGTGCTTATTGTCGTAGGAGTTGACAAAGGGACCCATGAAGTCAATCCCACATACATCAAACACCTCCACCTCTTGAATCGGGTTCATGGGCATCTCATGACGACGAGATATGTTCCCCGTCCTTTGACACTCATCACAACCCTTCACCCATTGGTGTGCATCCTTGAACACAGTTGTCCAGTAGAGTCCGACCTCTAGAACTTTGGCTGTTGTTCAAACTCCTCTAAAATGCCCTTCATATGTTGATGCGTGACAAGCCTGCAAAATAGAAAATTGTTCTATCTCGGGGACGCACCTCCGGATCATATTGTCAATAAAAATTCTAAACAGGTGAGGTTCATCCCCGTAATAATTGAGGCAATCACGATAAAACTTTTTCTTTTGGACATATGAGAGTTCATAAGGCTCAATACCACTTGCCAGGTAATTTGCAATGTCTGCATACCATGGAACCTCCTCCATGATCGTGGCGAGTAGTTGCTCGTCTGGAAAGGTTTCCAGAATATCCTCTGCTTCCACTGCATTTCCAGCGCCTTCAAGTTGCGACAGATGGTCCGTGACTTGGTTCTCCGTGCCGTTGCGGTCACGAATCTCTAGATCGAATTCTTGCAGTAGCAGCACCCAATGAATTAGGCACGGCTTGGATTCTTTCTTCTCAATCAAATACATGAGGGAAGCATGATCAGTGTAAACAATTACCTTCGAGCCGATCAAGTATGATCTGAACTTGTCAAAGGCGAACACTACTGCCAGCATCTCTTTTCCGGTCACCGTGTAGTTCAGCTGAGCTCCACTCAATGTCCTACTCGCGTAGTAATTCGGGTGCATTATCTTTTCCTTTCGCTGTCCTAACACTGCTCCCACTGCGTAGTCACTGGCATCACATATGAGCTCGAATGGTTGCTCCCAGTCAGGAGCAACAATGATCGGGGACATGACTAGCCTCTTTTTAAACTCTTCAAAAGCCACCCTGAAATCATTAGAAAACACAAAAGGGTTATATTTTTCGAGCAACTTACATAGGGGGTTGGCTATTTTGGATAAGTCTCTAATAAATCGCCGGTAGAACCCGACATGCCCAAGGAAGCTCCTTATCGCTTTAACCGATGTGGGAGGTGAAAGCTTTGAAATCACATCTACTTTGGCACGATCCACCTCAATTACTTTGCTTGACACCAGGTGCCCCAAGACTATCCCATCTTGTACCATGAAATGACACTTCTCCCAATTAAGCACAAGGTTCATCTCAATACACCGCTTTAGCACTCGGGTCAGATTTGCTAGGCATTCATCGAATGAATTTCCCACCACTGAGAAATCATCCATGAACACCTCCATGATATCCTCGACCATGTTAGTAAACATGGCCATCATGCACCTTTGAAATGTGGCAGGTGCATTGCATAAGCCAAAGGGCATCCTTCTGAAGGCAAAGATCCCGTATGGACAAGTGAATGAGGTCTTTTCTCTGTCTTCCGGGGCAATGGAAATTTGGTTGTACCCCGAGTACCCGTCCAGAAAACAAAAGTGAGACCTCCCTGCCAGTCTGTCGAGCATTTGATCGATGAAGGGAAGTGGGAAATGATCTTTCTGGGTGGCTAGATTCAACTTTATGTAGTCCATGCAAATTCTCCAGCCAGTGACGGTTCTTGTGGATATCAGCTCATTATTTTCATTTTTTACAGCCGTCATGCCACCCTCTTAGGGACACATTGCACCGGGCTAACCCAGTTGCTGTCAGAGATGGGGAAAATGATTCCCGCATCTAACCACTTTATGATTTCCTTCTTCACCACTTCCTTCATTTTTGGGTTCAGCCACCTTTGGTGTTCCCTGGAAGGTTTGTGCCCATCTTTCAGCAAAATGGTGTGCATACAGTATGCCGGGTTGATCCCATTTATGTCTTCCATGGTCCACCCAATGGCAGTCTTGCACTCAGTGAGTACCTGTAAGAGTTGTTTTGCCTGCACATCTAACAAACGGGATGAGATAATAACAGGTAAAGTAGAATTAGGTCCAAGAAATGCGTACCTGAGATGGGTTGGCAGTGGCTTCAACTCCAGCTTGGGTGGCTCTTCAACATATGACTTGGCTGGCAGAGTCTCTCTCTTTTCTAAGTGTAAGGGCTCAAACTCGAGTGACCTCAGCCAGACCCCTTTTACTTCAAGTGCTAAAGCCCATTCTGCCAATTCTTCCCATTTACTTCACCCAAATTCATCAAACATGCAGCAAGGGGGTCCTCAATAGTTAAGGACACATCATGTTCCTCCACTATCACATCCACAACATCAATAAGAGAACAATTGGCGAATTCACTTGGTCACCTCATGAATTTCTGCACATTGAATGTGATTTCTTCGTTGTTCAACCTCATCTTGAGCTCCCCAGTTTCACAATCAATGAGGGCTCGTCCTGTGGCCAAGAATGGCCTTCCCAAAATGAGGGGAATCTCCTCATCCACTCTGCAGTCCAGTATCACAAAATTTGCAGGGAACACAAACTTCCCCTCCTGCACCAATACATCATCAAGAATGCCTGACGGTCTTTTCACCGTCCTATCTGCCAGCTGCAACAACATAGAGGTTGGTATAACTCTACCAATCCCCAACCTCTTGTAGATGGCCAGGGGCATAAGATTAATGCTGGCCCCTAAATCACAAAGTGCCTTTGCAAAGGCAAAATTTCCAATGGTGCAGGGAATGGTGAAACTCCCTAGATCAGACAGCTTTTCCGCAATTGGTCGGGTCACAACAGCACTACAAGTCTGATTACGTGTCACTGTGGCCAAGTCTTGGAAGTCAGATTTTCGGGACATCAAGTCCTTCATCATTTTGGCATACCCAGGCATCTCTTTCAGAGCATCAATCAAAGGAATGTTTACCTGTATCTATTTCAACATGTCCAAGAACTTTTTATACTGTTCATCTTTCTGGTACTTGGCCAGCCTCTGTGGGAATGGTGGTGGAGGTCTCTTCTTCCCAGTGATTTTGGATTTTTCATTGTCGGCCACCACCTCAATTACCGGTTCCTAGGCTCTCTCAAATTCTTTCTCAACCTCATTTTGCGCGTTGGGTTCTCCTTCAGTAGGTTGCACTGTCACCTTAGTCAGGTTTGTTGAATCATAAATTTCAATCGACACTGGTACCAGTGTCTCAGCCTGTCTGCTCTCTCAAGCTCTTTCCTGCTCCAAGTCTAAGTCCCTGGCCTTGCGTAGACTCACTGCCATCAGCTGCTTTGGACCCTGATCCTCAGGATTTACCTGAGTGTCTGCAGGCAATGTCCCAACAGGACGATTATTCAAAGACATTGAGATCTGGCCCATTTTCACTTCAATATTTTTAATAACTGACTCATGTGCATCTACTCTCTCACTTATTTTTGCAGTTGACCCAATAACCTGTTGCATCATTGCTTCAAGTATGGAAAACCCATCTTCTTGTCTCCCACGATGTTGTTGCTGAGGGGGGTGATAAGCTTGTTGCTGATTCTGATTATTATACCCATGTGGCCTTTGGTAAGGCGCCACATTACCGTGAGGTCGCATGGCTCCCATGTTTCCACTGTTATGCTGCTGCTGAGGTGGCATGTACAACTGATTTTGTTGGCCCCAATTCTGTCCACCCTGTCTTTGGCCCCCATAATTCGACACATAGTTCATATTTTCAGGGTAGTTAGGATGATCACATTCAGCATTCCACTGATTACCAAGTGGTTGACTAATGTAAGATGTGCATAATCCCCCATTGGTAGTATCCACAATATGTACCTGCTGTTTTTGCCCTGACTCCTCCACCTTTTTAGTGAGTATGCTCATTTGTGTCATCAAAGTGGCCATGTTTTCAGCAAGAGTGTTGGACGGATCTAATGGCAGTGAGTGAACCACTAGGGTGATGGGTGCATTTCTAGTTGTCCACCCCGAAATTTGTGCCATTTTATCAAGTAAGATTTGGCTTTCTCTCCATGTTTTGCTCAGGTATGCTCCACCAGCTGAAGAATCAACATTTGCTTTCACACTATCAACCAGACACATATAAAATCGCGCCCCAATATCTGCTCTGGAATACCGTGGTGCGTACAGATAACCAACTTCCCTTTAAACCATTCCCATGTTTCTTGTAGTGTCTCCGTAGGCTTCTGTCTGAAGCTCAAGATTTCATCAATTTGTTGAGCTGTTTTGTTTGGTGGATGAAACTTGTTCACAAACTGCTTAACCAACTCCTCCCATGTAGTAATGGAATTGATGGGGAGCGAGTTTAGCCAAGTTTGGGCTACTCCTGTCACTGAGAATGGAAACAACAACAGTCTTATTGCTTCCAGAGTGACGTTTGTTGCCTATGAGTTTTGCAAATCGACAGTAAATTCTTCAAATGTTGTTGGGGATCCTCAATGTATGACCCCGAAAATAGTCCCTTATTCTGCAACAAGTGCATCATATTATTTGTGATCTGAAAAGACTCAGCCTGTATCTGAGGGACTACTATCGAAGTGGCCAAATTCTCCGTTGTGGGTTGTGCCCCGTCATATAGAGGTTCCTCTGGTACAATAGGCGCTACAACCTGTGCAGTTGGGTCTACCACATTGTCCCCATTGTTATTGTTCCTGTCGTTTAGATCTGCCATGTCGATTTCAATTTGTTCAATTGATGGTTGTTGCTTGCTTTTTCGGTTGGCCCGGTTCAAGGCCTTGAAAACTTTCTCGGGGTCTGGTAAGGCTTCAAATACTTCACCAGTTCTCGATGAGTTTCTAGGCATGCACCTGTACAACCAAGTTTAGCAAACGTTAAAATTCCAATGTATAGATTGAAAGTGAAGAAAACTGACTACACTTAAGAATTTTGTATTTCTTCCAACTCTAATTGATAACACCGTTAACTCCCCGGCAACGGCGCCAAAATTTGATCATGCTAAACTATGTCTTATAAAAAGACTAAGCGGGCGTTGCAAATATAATCTGAGTATTTTGCCCAGAGTAGAATCCCACATGGAATTAACCTATCAATTATCATTGTCAAACTCACTCGATTCTCCGTAATCAACTTCCCAAAGTTTATGAATAACAATTGTTGGTATTTGTACTAACTAAACTGAATGAAATTAAGTAGACTAAAAAGATAACTAATGCTTAGTTGTAAACAAATGCGAGAAGGATCTAAGGTTATGGTTTCCTCCGTTGATGGAATCCCTTCTTGTATATTTCATATAGTTTGGCCTAATTATATCTAAAAACCATGAGCACTCTTGTTACCATAAATCTCTCCCCGAGTAATTACGGCAATTTACTAGACGCACTCTTCCGAGCTACGCAAGCTTTCTTTAATTATAGCTCACTTTAGATTGCACCCAAGGTATCGTTATCCTTAATCCAACCATTAAACCCTCGGTTATGGATCCCTCATATTCTTTGAGAGTGGTGTTGTTCAACAACTACCTAAATATGCACTCTCTCCCGAGCAGATACACACTAAATAGGCATAGCTGATTGAGGTCCCTTCAATCAACTACAATAAGAACTTAGTTGAACAAATAGTGATTGAAACCAAGCAAACTATATTAATATAACTAGATGTTCATCCTCAACGAGTTCCATCAAAACCTTAGACTAAATAATTTAGCTACTCATAATTGTACTGAAAATAATCATAAAAATATTCATCAACAATGACAAAAATACAAGGAAGAGATATGAGATTTGATGCCCAATTGCCCTCCTTGCCTCTTGCCTTTGCTTTTCTTGAACAAGACTCTAAACCTTGATAATCTCCTCTTTTGGGCGAGTTGAACCTTATATAGGTTAAGTAGATTTGTCCCAATCTTCCAATTTTACCCCTGACTAAAGCGTGTTTGAACTGGACTAGCGCGCCTGCGCTAGTCATCGCGCTACTGGGCGCGCTAATGGCCTTACATTCTGCCTGGGATCGCTGGAGTAGCGATCGCGCTAATGAGCGCGCTAAGACCGCGCTAATTGGGTTATATTATGTCTCCGGCACCTGGGCTAGCGCGGTCGCACTAGTGGACGCGCTAGTGGACTTGTAACCTGTCCCAGCAATTTTCTTCCTTCTTTTCACACACTCAAGACTCCGAGGGGACTTTCTCCTTCTATTTGGCTCCAAACACCATCCTAGGTCCTCATAAGCTCACTTTTCTCTTGCGAAGCATAAAATCAACAATTAGAGCCATTTCAACATCATTTAACATTCCTAAGACAGTGAAGCATCATTACGTTGGAGTATAAATCTACACTAACTACATGAATTTAGCCTATTATCACTACTCATCTTTCATCTTTATTTTCTTTGTCTAACATTTACGTTGCGAAATATCAAGTGAAAACTTCAGCAAGATAACTATTCTTTCAGCGCCATTGAACTTGATTCAATCCGGATCATACTCCGACTTACCTTCTTATAAGAATATTGTCTGCACAGGACACACCTTTTGTAGAATCGTTGCAAGAAAGAAGACTATCTAGGAAGTGAAAAGTAATAGATATGTACAGACAACTAGAGGTTAAACTCGAAAGGAGGCTAATTGCAAAACTTTCTTTAGACAAATTACACAACATAATGCAATGAAAAAGTTAGAGGTCATTTTAGGCGTGGGGCTAGAAACTCTTACTTTATTATTTAGTTTATTATTTTTTAACATTGCATACTACACAACTGACATTCACGTGCAAAGTACGTGTCGAGAAACTAGTAATAGTAATAAGTGTACGATATGAAGTTGAAGGTTTCGTGCTTGAAACATAAAACCAGAAAAGAAAAGACACTTGGAATGTTTTATGTTGGAGCTCTCTTTTATTTTTCCTATATACAAGTGTACAACCATAACTTTGAAAAGACCTAAAGGTTAGCAAGCGTGACATGCATACTGCATCATTGCTTCTTTCTCAATCTTCATTTATAAGGAAATGAATTTTCGATTTTGCAACATCTGAACCATTTTTATGTCTTTTACAAGTGTAAAACTATAACTTAGAAAAGACCTAAAGGTTAGCAAGCGTGACATACACACTGCATCATTGCCTCTTTCTCAATCTTCATTTATAAGGAAATGAATTTTCGATTTTGCAACATCCGAGCCATTTTTATGTCTTTTACAACTTCTGTATTGACTATTCCAATATGTCTATGATTATGCAAGAACATTCTCACGGCATCCAACTAGCTTGACTAATGATGGATTTTGGAATTTTGGACAGATGACATACTGTGATCGCGTGTATAGTACATGAATGGAACTAGAAGGTTTATAGCACACGAATATCTAATAATCGTCCTAAATTTCTGTTTTATGGTCATAAAACACCAAAAAATGAGTAAAAGTCATGGAAAAGCAAAGATTGTCAATTAGGTCATTTTTTATAGGCCCGCAAAGTTTTAGGAGATTCGGGGTCAGTCACCCGAATTCAGCCAGGTAGTGTAGACTATAGCACACGAAAATCTGGGAATCGCATCATCCTTCAGTGAAAAGGGGAATGCCCTTAAATATACTACATATTTTTACACTCTATTGTATTGGAAGGTATTCATGATTAAATCCATCAAGTGAGTGTTAGGATCTTCATTCACCTTCCCTCTGAATACACAGTTGTTTTGAATGGTTTGGAGCAAGCCTTGCTTTAACTCGAAATTATTCGTTACACTAGATAGTCCCTGATTGTAGACTGGTCTGGCATAATCACACAATTCTCAACCAGACCTAGGTACCGCATTCTCGAACTGGCCTTCAACCAAGGGTCGATCTAGATTGAATCTTCGACCCCCGTCATCGTCGTTGGTCTCATCAGCAGCTCTACGGGCTGTCTCACCTGATATTTGTGCAGCTTCTTGTCTCTGTTATGTTGCCTCTCTTGCAGCTAAATCTACTTCGTCCTCGCCATTTTTAGCCATGTGTTCTGGGCTTAAGGGTTGCCCCAAAACATTTCCAGTGAGTTCTTTCTCTTTCCCAACTATCGCACGCTCTTTTCCACCTCTGGATTGTATGGAATCAATTCCTTTGAAGAAGATCGAGTCATATACCAAAGGAATCAAAATGTTGCCTGCACACGGAAGAGGAAACCCGTGAAGAATAAAATAAATTAAAATAAAATAAAAATTCTTGAATTAGCACCCAAAACCTAATTTGAACACTATTGGTCGCCAATCCCCGACAACGGTGCCAAACTTTGACGAGCGCAAAACACAACACGAAATTGATGCTCGCTAGCCAATATAGTATAGTATAATTATTGTCTCTACAAGGAATGATTTTAAACATTGTTCGAGTAATTTTGCGTTAATTGCTATTCAGGAGGATCTAACACTTGAGTTAACAGATTAAGAACTAAGTTTAATTACAAAAATAAAATAATTGACACTTGACAACAAGGAATTGGAGAATCGCAAAGTTGGTTTCTTATCAATGTGAGTAATAAGGGGTTGACAGGATATGTGCAAGATAACTATTTGAGATTTAACTTTAGTTTAATTCTCTCTAATGTTATAATGATTTCGACGAATTCACTCGATGATTAGTTCAAACGTGTAGTCAAGACTCTTATATATAAGCACTATGAAGTATGCAAGCATGTCTAGATGGATTGGGCCTTAGGAAAGCGTCTCTCTAATATTCTCCTAACTTGATTTAATCATAATTCAACAAGCTCTTCCGATTACTTAAGAGAACCAATGAATTAAATCAAACACAATAATGCAAAGATAATCACCAAGACATTCCTCTTTCAATTAAATAAACTAGTGAATAAAGTTGCAACAATTCGAAACTCCTTAAACGAATTCAAGCAAGAACTAGAGTTAAAATCTACAAATAGTTATCAAAACACCATATCTGTCAAACCCTACTATGCGTAGCATTAGTGTATTTTTTTGTCAGACCCAAAAACTACAAGTCTCCGAACTTCTCAAATTACTGACTCACATTTGCACTGATGCGTCGCAATGTGCTACGCATATTGGTGCGAAGCATTAGTACAAATGTCATAATCCTTGTGCTTTCTTCAAACTTTTGTATGCAATTCCTTGGCTTTACTCAGACTTCAAAGCTCTAGATAATTTTATTTAGCTCCAATTATCTTTTTAACTCCAAATCATCCCCTACAAAGCATAAAACACGTAATAAGTGCAAATCACTATTATTTAAGCTCAAACACCCTCAAAGTGAAGTAATTAGAGTGCAGAATGCGGCTAAAATACATGTTCCTAGCCTAACATTAATTGTAATGGAAAAGCGATGACTATTGTTTATTAGGCCATTTTTTATGGTCCCACAACATATTAGGAGGGCGGTCGCCCGAATTCATGTAGATGGCATGGACTATAGAACACGAAAATTTGGGAATCGTCATAAATTCCTATTTTATGGCCCTAAAATGCCCAAACGAGGAACTGTCATGGCGAAGCGATGACTATTGTTTATTAAGTCTTTTTTGATGAGCCCACAAAATTTTAGGAGATTCGAGGTCGGCCTCCCAAATTCATGCAGATATCATGGACAATAGCATATGAAAATTTGGGAATCGTCCTACATTCCTGTTTTATAGCCCTAAAACGACAAAACCAAGAAACAGTCATTGCAAAACGATGACTATTGTTCATTAGCGCCTTTTTGATGTGCACCTAAAATTTGAGGAGATTCGAAGTCGATCGCCCTAATTCATGCAGATGGCGTGGCCTATAGCACATGAAAATCGGAGAATCATCCCGAATTCTTCTTTCATGGCCCTAAAATGCCGAAAAATGAGGAACGGTCATGGCGATGCGATGACTATTGTTCATTAGGTCATTTTTATGGGCCCGCAAAATTTTAGAAGATTCGGAGTCGGTTACCCGAATTCATGTAGATGGCGTGGACTATAGCACACAAAAATCTAGAAACCATCCCAAATTTCGGTTTTATGGCCCTAAATTCCAAAAATTGAGAAAGGGTCATAGCAAAGTGATAACTATTGTTTATTAGGTTATTTTTTATGGGCCCGTAAAATTTGGGGTCGATCGCCTGAATTCAAGCAGATGGCGTTGACTATAGCACACGAAAATCTAAGAATCGTCCTACATTCCTATTTTTTGGCCCTAAAACACCAAAAACGAGGAACGCTTATGGAGAAGCATTGACTATTGTTCGTTAGGACGTTTTTATGGGCCTGTAATATTTTAAGAGATTCGGGGTCGGTCACCAAAATTCAAGCAGATTGCATGGACTATAGCACGCGAAAATCTGAGAATCGTCTTGAATTCTGATTTATGGGCCTAAATGCCAACAAATGAGGAACGGTTATGGCGAAGCGATGGATATGGTTCATTAGGTTGTTTTTATGATCCTGCAAAATTTTAGGAGATTTGGGGTCGGTCCCCCAAATTCAGGAAGATGACCTGGACTACTGCACACGAAAATTTGGAAATTGCCTTAAATTTTTGTTTTACGACCCTAAAACGCCAAAAAACGAGGAACGGTCATGGAAAAGCGATGACTATTGTTCATTACAATATTTTTTATGGGACTGCAATATTTTAGGAGATTCGGGTTGGTCGCCAGAATTTAAGCATATGACGTGGACTATAGCACACAAAAAAACTGAGAATTGCTTGAATTTCTATTTTATGGCCCAAAAATGCTAAAAAATGAGGAAAGGTCTTGGAGAAGCAATGATGATTGTTTATTAGGTCATTTTTTACGGTCTCGTAAAATTTAGGAAGTTTTGGTTCGGTGGCCCAAATATTTATGGAGTACGTGTGGTACAACATACGAAAATCTAGAAATCGCCCGAAATTCCTATTTTATGACCCTAAAATGCCAAAATTAGGAACAGTCATGGTGATAACTAGTGTTCATTAGGCCATTTTCATGGGGCCCCAAAATTTTAGGAAAATTGGGGCAGCTCACCTAAATTTATGCAGATGGCGTGGACTTTCGCACACGAAAATTTGAGAATCGTCCTGAATTCCTATTTTATGACCCTAAAATTACAAAAACGAGGAACGGTCATGGTAAAGCGATGACTATTATTCATAAGGTCATTTTTTATGGGCCTTCAAAATTTTATGAGATTCGGCGACCGCCCGAATTCATAGAGATGGTGTGGACTATATCACACAAAAATCTGGAAATCATCCTGAATTCCTACTGTATGGCCCTAAAACGCCAAGAGACGAGGGATGATCATAGAGAAGCAATGACTATTGTTCATCTAGTCATTTGTGGGCTCGCAAAATTTTAGGAGATTCGGGGTCGGTCATCCGAATTCATGCAGATGACATGGACTATAGCACAAGAAAACTAAGGGACTTTTTTATGGTGCTAAAACGCCCAAAAACGAGGAACGTTCATGATGAAGTGAAGAGTATTGTTCATTAGGTCACTTTTTATGGGCCAGCAAAATTATAAAAAAATTCATGTTCGATCACCCAAATTCATGGAGATGGCGTGGACTATAGCACACGAAAATTTGACAATCATCTTGCATTCCTATTTTATAGACCTAAAACGCCAAAAAATGAGGAACGACCATGGTGAAGCAATGAATATTTTTCATTAGATCATTTTTATATGCCTGCAAATTTTAGGAGATTTGGGGTCGGTCCCACGAATTCAGGCAGATTGCGTGGACTATAGCACACGAAAATCAAAGAATCACCCAAAATTCCTATTTTATGTCTCCAAAATGTCAAAAACTAAGGAATATTCATGGCGTAACGATGGCTATTGATCATCAGGTTATTTTCTATGGGCCCAAAAGTTTTTAGGAGATTCGGGACTAGTCACTCGAATTCATACATATGGAGTGGACTAAAGCACACAAAAATTTGGAATCATCTTGAATTCCTATTTTATGGCCCTAATACGCCCAAAAAGGAGGAACGGTCACGGCGAACCGATGACTATTGTTTATTAGGGCATTTTTTATGGACGCACAAAATTTAAGCAGATTCAGGTCTGGTCGCCCTCATTCATGGAGATGGCATGTACTATAACATACCAAAATCTTGAAATCGTCTTGAATTCCTATTTATAGTCCTAAAACGCTAAAAATGAGGAAAGGTTGTGGCGAACGATGACTATTGTTCATTAGGTCGCTTTTTATGGGCCCGTAAAGTTTTAGGGGATTCGGAGCCGATTGCCCGAATTCATAGAGATGGCGTGAATTATAGTGCACGAAAAATCAGGGAATCGTGCCAAATTCCAATTTTATGGCCCTAAAACACACAAAAAAAAGAAGAGGAACGATCATGGCGAAGCAATAACTGTTGTTTATTAGATTTCTGTGGGTCCACAAAATTTAAGAAAATTAGGGGCCTCTTTCCCGAATTCACGCAGATAGCGTGGACTATCGCACAAGAAAATCTGAGAATCGTCCTGAATTTCTATTTTATGGCCGCTAAAAACTAGGAACAGTCATGGAGAAACGATGACTATCGATCATAGGTTGTATTTGATGGGCTCGTAAAATATTAGGCGCTTTGGGACCGGTCGCCTGAATTCATGCATATGGCCTGTACAACACACAAAATTCTAGGAATCATCCTGAATTCCTATTATATGGCCTAAAATGCCAAAAAATGATGAACGGTCATGGTTAAGCTATGACTATGATCATTAGGTAACTTTTTATGAGCCTACAAAAGTTTAGGAAATTTGGGACCGCTCGCCCGAATTTATGCAGATGGCGTTGAATATAACTCATAAAAATCTAAAACTTGTCCTGAATTCCTAGTTTATGGTCCTAAAACGCCACAAAATGAGGAACAGTCATGGCGAAGCGATGACTATTGTTTATTATGTCATTTATATGGATCCGCAAAATTTAGGAGATTCAGGGTCCGTCGCCTGAATTCAGGAGATGGTGTGGACTATAACGCACGAAAATCTGGGAATTGTTCTGAATCTTATTCGATGGCCCTACAATGCCAAAAAATGATGAACGGTCATAGCGAAGAAATGACTATTGTTCATTGGGCCATTTTTTATAGGCCCAAAACTTTTAGGAGATTCGGGGCTGGTAGCCCTAATTTATGCAGATGACGTCGATTATAACACACGAAAATCTAAGAATCGTCCTGATTTCAAGTTTTATGGCCCTAAAACGCCAAAAACAAGGAACGGTCATAGCAAAGAGATGACTATTATTCATTAGATTGTAATTATGTGCCCACAAAATTTTGGGAGCTTCGAGGTCGTTCGCTCGAATTCATGCAAATGGCGTAGACTATATCACACGAAAATATGAAAATCATCCTGAATTCCTATTTTATGGCCCTATAATGCCAAAAATGAGGAATGGTTATAGCGAAGCGATGACTATTGTTCTTTAGGTCATGTATTATGGGCCTGTAAATTTTTAGAAGATTCAGAACCACTCGCCCGAATCCAAGCAGATGGCGTACATTATAGCATACAAAAATCTGAGAAGCGTCCTGAATTCTTATTTTATAGTCTTTAAATGCCAAAAAATGAAAAATGGTCATGGCAAAGCGATGACTGTTTTTCATTAGGTCATTTTTATAGGCCCGCAAAATTTTAGGAGATTCATGGTCGGTCGCCTGATTTCATGGAATTGGCATGGACTATTGCACACGAAAATCATAGAATCGTTCTAAATTCCAATTTTATGACCCTAAAATGCCAAAAAATGAGGAACGACTAAGGGAAAGCGGTGGCTATTATTCATTAGGTCGCTCTGATAGGCCCACAAAATTTTAGGAGATTCAGAGCCGATCGTCAAATTTATGGAGATGTCGTGGACTAGAGCACACGAAAATCTGGAAATTATTCTGAATTCCTTTTTATGGCCAAAAATATGAAAAAATGGGAAACGATCATAGAGAAATTATGACTATTTTTCATTAGGTCATTTTTTATGGGCTCACAAAATTCTAGGAGAATCGGAGTCGGTCGCCCGAATTAATGTAGATGGCGTGGACATGAAAATCTAGAAATCATCCTAAGTTCTTAGTTTATGGCCTTAAAATTCCAAAAATGACAAACAGTCGTGGCAAAGCAATGAATATTGTTCACTAGATCATTATTTATGGTCCTGACAAAATTTTAAGAGATTCAGAATTGGTCGCCTGAATTCATGCAGATGGGTCATGACCCAATTTCTCCTACCGTGAACTGTCGTGACAGCACCTAGTCTCTACGACTACGTAAGCCTATTATTGCGAAAATGAAGAAAACATAAAGATAAAAGCCAACAGATGAGATTAATACGCAGAATAGTGTTGTCATGTTTTTCTCGCGAATTCGAGTTTCGACATTGGGAAACTCCTTTTTTGAGAGAAAGGGAAAACAAATTGGTCATTGAGAGAGTTTCCACCTAACGGATTAAGGTGCGTTAGGGAACCTATTGCAAATAACTTAGATTATACCAGTTTGCATCACTAGTGATCAGGTAAGGGCTCAAATTACCTCGAGAAGAAGGTGTTAGGTACCCCTCGAGGTCCACAATGGTGGGTCCCGGCCGAACTTAACTTATGTGAATTAGTCTAATAATAATAAGTGAGGGAATAGTTTAATAGGGATGGGGGTCCTAAGTTTTTTAGCCTATAGGATCACCCCGTGCAACATAAATAATATCCTCGCTTTCTTTATTAGACTAATTCACATAAGTTAAGTTTGTCGGGACCCACCCTTGTGGACCTCGAGGGGTGCCTAACACCTTCTCATCGAGGTAATTTGAGCCCTTACCTGATCTCTTGTGATGCAAACTTGTATAATCTGAGTTATTTGCAATAGGCGCCCTAACACACCTTAATCCGTTAGGTAGAGACTCTCTCAATGACAATTTCCTTTTCCCTTTCTCTCAAAAAAGGAGTTGTCCAATGTCGAAACTCGATTTCGCGAGAAAAAAGGGGCGCGACAGTATGGCAACTCTGTTGGGGATCCTGTTCAAATCACCATTGGTAGCATTTGTTTTCGAAAAATATGCGTGTATGGTTTTCAAAACATAGTACTATGCAAACTAAGAAATCAATTAGATAAACCAGTGGTTGTGATGTCATCAGAGACATTGCAACCTCCTTGCCATAGAATTTTGAGGGTCCTCCTCAAAATTTTACCCCGGTTATCTAAACAAACTTTTGTTTGTTCCGCATGCAACGTTGTTGGCTGAACTTGCTTCAGAAATTTGAGGGTCCTCCTCAAAATTCCGCCCCAGTTTCTGATTGCGAGGAAAATGGAAATTTTATTGAATTGTGACCCAACCCACAAGGATGCCTACGTATCCCTTCTTAAACGTGAATCAGGTCAAGCGTAGTTCAATTACATCATGTGAAGAAATGCAAATAGATTTACACATAGTATTTTTTGACCGCATCTGAATTGATAGTCTTGGGCCAAATTTCTCCATCCATTTATGCGAGTATGAGTGCTCCTCCGGTTAGTACCTTATGAACCATATAAGGGCCTTGCCAGTTGGGTGAGAATTTCCCTTTTGCTTCATCTTGATGTGGAAAGATCCGTTTCAACACCAATTGCCCCGGTGTGAACTGTCTAGGTTTGACCTTTTTGTTGAAAGCTCTAGACATTCTACTTTGATAGAGCTAGCCATGACACACTGCATTCATCCTTTTCCCGTCGATGAGAGCTAATTGCTCATAGCGGCTCCTTATCCATTCTGCATCATTGAGTTCATCTTCTCGTATGATTCTCAGAGAAGAAATTTCTACCTCGACGGGGATGACGACTTCGTTACTATAGACCAATAGGTAAGGTGTTGCCCCGATTGACATGCAGACTGTGGTACGGTATCCCAATAAGGCGAATGGTAACTTTTCATGCCATTTTTTATGATTCTCTACCATCTTCTTTAGTATCTTCTTGATGTTCTTGTTGGCGGCCTCCACGACTCCATTCATTTTAGTCATGTATGTTATGGAATTCTTGCGCTTGATTTTGAAAGTTTCACAAATGGCTTTCATCAAATCGCTATTGAGATTGGCATCATTGTCAGTGATGATAGATTCTGGAACCTGAATCGGAAGATAATACGATCCCTGACGAAATCAGCGACGACTTTCTTGGTTACAGCTTTATAGGATGCGGCTTCAACCTATTTTGTGAAGTAATCAATGTCCACTAAAATGAATCTGTGTCCGTTTGAAGTGGTGGGTTCGATTGGACCGATGACATCCATTCCCCAGACAGCAAAAGGCCAAGGTGTGCATATTGCATTGAGCTCGTTTGGAAGAACACGTATCATATCTACGTGTATTTGGCACTGGTGGCATTTCTGGACATACTGGATGCAATCTATTTCCATAGTCATCCAAAAATATCCGGCCCTGAGTATCTTCTTGGCTAAGACAAAACCGTTCATATGTGGGCCGCAGGTGGAGGCAATTGTTGATGACACAAGTGCTATGATTAATGTTGAAGACCCATTGGAAGCTGTGTTATTGAATCATGATGAGGATGAGAAGGAATGCTTTGTAGAATGTGCGAATGCTTTGCAAGGAATGGGATCCTATACATATGGGCCCCGAAAACTTTCCTTGGACCTTGAGAACCGGAAGACTCCACCAAAGCCCTCAATCGAGGAGCCTCCCACACTAGAGTTGAAGCCCTTGCCTTCACGCCTCAGGTATGAGTTCTTAGGCCCTTGTTCCACATTACCTGATATTCTTTCTTTTTGCTTAACTAATGTGCAGGTAGATTCCATCCTTGTGGTGCTCCAAAGGAGGAAGAAGGCAATATGTTGGACATTAGCGGATATTCGGGGTATAAGCCTCGCCTTTTGCATGCACAAAATCATATTAGAGGAGGATGACAAACCCTCTGTGGAACATCAAAGAATGTTAGATTAGTACATGCAGGAGGTAGTCTAGAAAGAGATAATCAAGTGGCTAGATGCAGGGGTTGTCTACCACATTTCGGATAGTTCATGAATTTTACCGGTACAATGTGTCCCAAAGACGGGGGCATGACTGTGATAAAAAATGATAAAAATGAATTGATTCCCACGAGAACTATCACCGGTTGGAGGGTATGCATGAAATATGGAAATCTCAACAAAGTGACCCGGAAAGACCATTTTCCGTTGCCATTTCTTGATCAAATGTTGGATAGGCTTGCCAGACGCGCTTATTATTTCTTTTTGGATGGGTATTTCCGATATAACTAGATTCTTATTGCACCTGAAGACCAAGAGAAAACCACTTTTACTTGTCTTTATGGCATATTTTCATTCTCAAGGATGTCGTTTGGTTTATGTAATGCACCGGCTACTTTTCAGCGGTGTATGATGGCAATATTCACGGGTATGGTAGAGGACTTCCTCAAGGTTTTCATGGATGATTCCTCTGTTGTGGGGGATTCCTTTGAAGAGTGTTTGGATAATCTTGATAAAGTGTTGGTCCGTTATGAAGAGACCAACTTAGTGCTTAATTGGGAGAAGTGCCATTTTATGGTCGAGGAGGGCATTGTCCTCGGCCATAAGTGTAACGACCCGGTCTGTCGTTACGCGAAACCTGCATTATAACTATTGTTATTGAATTATTATAGATTGGTTATTCTATTATTAATGTGTTAGAGTTGATAGGCTTGAAATCGGAATGGTGAAATGAGAACTTAGGCACTTAGTGATTAAAAAATAGCCTTAAAATGGGAAAAGTCAACTGAGAGTTTACTTATTGGTAAATGACCTCGGAATGCAAATTTTACGGCTCGGATAGCTTCGTTAGGTTATTTGGGACTTACGAGTGTGTTCAGAATAATTTTGTGATGTCCGGTGTAGAATTAGGCTTGAATTGGTGAAAGTTAGTTTTCGGCGGTCCCAGAGGGCAGTGGAAAATAGGCTATCGGGGTCGGAATGGAATTGCGATAGTTGGAACAAGTTCGTAATGTCATTTTGGACTTGTTTGCAAAATTTCAGGTCAAACGGAGTTGATTTGGATAGTTTCGACATCATTGGTGAATTTTAGAAATTTCAAAGTTCTTAGGCTTGAATCCGATGTAAATTTGGTGTTTTGATGTTAATTTTGGTGTTTTAAGAGTGCAGCTAAGTTTGAATGATGTTATGGGATATGTTGGTATACTTGGTTGGGGTCCCGAAGGGCTCGGAATTGATTTCGGATGGTTAACGGGCATTTTTGGACTTTAAAATACTGCTGGTTTTCTGATGTTCATGCAGCTGGAATTTGTTCACTGCGATCGCGAGTAATGGTCCGCGATCGCGTAGGATAAGTGGCTTAAGCAGTGCAATCGCGTGGACTTGATCGCGATCGCGTAGGGTTAGCTGAGGAATGGCTGATTTTTGTTCTTCGCNTATTGCTGGTTTTCTGATGTTTATGCAACTGGAATTTGTTCACTGCGATCGCGAGTAATGGTCCGCGATCGCGTAGGATAAGTGGATTAAGCAATGCGATCGCGTGGACTTGATCGCGATCGCGTAGGGTTAGCTGAGGAATGGCTGATTTTTGTTCTTCGTGATCGCTGGAAGGGGTCGCGATCGCGTGAGTTGAGCGGGGTGTGAAGTGCGATCGCATAGTGGAGTTCGCGATCGCGTAGAGTAATTGGGCGCGTGAGGGAGCATCTGATGGTGCATCGTGATCGCGTGGGCATGGTTGCGATCGCGTGAGTCTGGGCCATTGTTCTTCGCGATCGCGTGCCTTTTTCCGCGATCGGGATGAATAAAGAACTGGGCATATTTAAATGTTTCCTCCGCGACAGAAACCCCTTTTTACACCATTGTTGTACGGAAAAGAGCTCTTGGGGGCAATTTTTAAGAGGGGAAATCCTTGTTCTTCATAGAGGTAAGTATTTTGATCATTAACACTCGATTATGGATGNGGTGAATCGCGATCGCGTGGGCATGGTTGCGATCACGTGAGTCTGGGCCATTGTTCTTCGCGATCGCGTGCCTTTTTCTGCGATCGCAATGAATAAAGAACTGGGCATATTTAAATGTTTCCTCCGCAACCTAAACCCCTTTTAACACCATTGTTATACGGAAAAGAGCTCTTGGGGGCGATTTTGAAGAGGGGAAATCCTTGTTCTTCATAGAGGTAAGTATTTTGATCATTAACACTCGATTATGGATGATTATAGAACATAAAACCAGTGTTAATTCATGGAAAATCAGTAGAAAAATAGAATTTTGGGGCATGAGATTATGAGACCTTCAAGGGTCGATTTGAGGGGTCAAACGAACTCCGATTTTGGTGTTCTTTATATGTACGGACTCGTGGGAAGATGAAGAACACGTTTCTGTAAAAATTTCTGAGTTTCGGGACGCGGGCCCAGGGGTCGGGTTTTGACCGGTTTCGGATTTTTGAGCTAAATTCGATATTTTTCAATTGGAAATTTTTCCTTAATCATATGTTGATGATAAAAACCTGAACTTGGTAGATTTGGAGCCTTCAGAGGTTGATTCGAGAGGCAAGCGTGTTGTGGAATAATTCCGGGCTAGTTTTGAGGTAAGTAATGTCTTGAAATCCTGTCCTGAGGGTATGAAACCCCGGACTATGCACCCTTCACGGGTTTTGAAAATGCAAAGGTGGAAACTTTGGAGATATACTCCCTACTTGGGACACTATTGAGTTGAGAAACCGATTTCTAAGCTTATGCTTAATTATTATTTATATGTTATGATATATTTTGGGCTGTAAGCCATGTTTGGGGCCTAGTGCCGATCTGTTTACCCCTTGGGGGACTGTTTTACTGTGTTTCCTCACTTGATATGTTGTGAATTACGCTCAGTCTTTTCATGATAAATGGTTTTGACACTCAGAGTATTTTGATACTATTTATTAAAAATAAAACATTGTTTTGGGTCGAGAACCCGGTTTGTTTATGGCCTAAGGGCTAGTTGAAAGTGTCTGACCGAGTGATGTGAGGAGGCTTCCAGGCCTTATGAGTGATGTGAGGAGGCTTCNTGTTTCCTCACTTGATATGTTGTGAATTAGACTCAATATTTTCATGATAAATGGTTTTGATACTCAGAGTATTTTGATAATATTTATTGAAAAATAAAACATTATTTTGGGTCGAGAACCCGATTTGTTTATGGCCTAAGGGCTAGTTGAAAGTGTCTGACTGAGTGATGTGAGGAGGCTTCCAGGCCTTATGAGTGATGTGAGGAGGCTTCGAGGCCTCATGAGAGAGATGAGAAGGCTTCCAAGCCTTATGTTATTATTGCGCTTGGGCTGTAGGNACCTTACGAGTGATGTGAGGAGGCTTCCAGGACTTATGAGTGATGTGAGGAGGCTTCCAGGCCTTATGAGAGATGTGAGGAGGCTTCCAGGCCTTATGAGTGATGTGAGGAGGCTTCCAGGTCTTATGAGAGAGGTGAGGATTCCAGGCCTTATGAGTGATGTGAGGAGGCTTCGAGGCCTCATGAGAGAGATGAGAAGGCTTCCAAGCCTTATGTTATTATTGCGCTTGGGCTGTAGGAGACCCTCTGGAGTCTGTAACACACCTCCAGTGAGTGCCGGTACCGAAATGAGTGATGATGATTGCCCGCGAGGCTGATATTAAGTGATGATTGATACTGAGTGATTGAGGGAATGCCTGAGGGCATTTGTTATGAGAAATTATTTTGGCCCGAGGGGCACTTTTATGACGATTTTACTATGTTTTCAAGCTATGATTTACTTCATTTTCAAACTGGTTTTACTGAGGATTTCACTGAGATATACTGATATTGTACTTGTTTTTCAAAGGAGTTNACGGTACCGAATGAGTGATGATGATTGTCTGCGGGGCTGATATTGAGTGATGATTGATACTAAGTGATTGAGGGAATGCCTGAGGGCATTTGTTATGAGAAATTATTTTGGCCCGAGGGGCACTTTTATGACGATTTTACTATGTTTTCAAGTTATGATTTACTTCATTTTCAAACTGGTTTTACTGAGGATTTCACTGAGATATACTGATATTGTACTTGTTTTTCAAAGGAGTTTGGAACTGGTTTTTGAACCTATGAAATTGCTGAATACTACTTGGTGACTTGGTGTTTTACTGGCTTTTGTGAAATGGTGTATCTGTTTGTGTGCTTTATATTTCTCAGACTGTGATTTCTTTTCATTACTACTGAGTTGGCGTACTCATAAAGACTCTATGTGCCTCTGTGCACAGATCCAGGTACTAGTTCGCAACAGTAGCTGACGCAGGTTCGATAGCAGCATTGCACGGGATTCGAGGTAGCTGTCCAGCGTCCACAGCTTCTCCATTTCCCTTCCTTATTTAGTTTTAGTATTTGATTCAGAGATACATATATTGTAGTTTTAGCAGAGTTAGATTTATCTATTCTTAGATTCTCATGGCTATTGACTCCAGTTCTTGGGAGGTGGTTTAGAATATTATGGGGACGCTAAGACTTATTTATATTATTTATGCTGTGGTTGCTTGCTGATTATTAATTGTGAACTGTTATGATTGAGCAAAAGCGTAGTAAAGTGATGGTCGGCTAGCCTGGTTCCACGATAGGCGCCATCACGGCCTGTTAGGATTTGGGGTCGTGACAATAAGATCTCCAAGAATGGTATTGAAGTGGATAAAGAAGAAATCAGAGTGATATCAAAACTCCCTCATCCTACTTCTGTCAAGGGAGTGAGGAGCTTTCTAGGCCACGCGGGGTTTTACCGTCGGTTCATCAAGGATGTCTCAAAAGTGGTGAACCCCTCAAGTCGTTGGAAAAAGATGTCAAGTTTGCGTTTAATGATGATTGTATCAAATCTTTTGAGCTACTCAAGTATAGGTTGACTACCACTCCCATCATTATCGCACCCAATTGGAGCTTACCATTTGAGCTCATGTGTGATGCTAGCGACGTGGCGGTAGGAGCGGAATTGGGGCAAAGAATCAACAAGATATTCCATCTGGTCTCGAGTAAGACTATGAACGAAGCCCAAGTCAACTATACGGTGACCGATAAAGAACTCTTATCCATTGTCTTTTCCATGGAAAAGTTTCGCCCGTACCTCATGGGTACCAGAGTGATTGTGCACACCGATCACGCGGCACTTCGTTATTTGATGAGTAAAAAGGACTCTAAGGCTAGGTTGATCTGTGGGTTCTTCTTCTACAAGAGTTAGATCTTGAAATCATAGACCGCAAAGGGAGTGAGAATCAAGTGGCGGACCACTTGTCCCGATTGGAAGAGGAGGGAGGCGCCACGATGGCCTCGAGATCAATGATTCATTTTTGGATGAACAACGCCTTTCCGTGTCTTTGACCGGGATGCCTTGGTTTGCCGATGTGGCCAACTTTCTTGTGATCGGCATTGTCCCGAATGAGTTCTTTTCAAACCAAAGGAAGAAGCTCAAACGGGACTGCTTGGATTATTATTGGGACGAGCCATATCTTTTCAAAATTTGTATTGATAGTGTTATCCAGAGATATGTTGCAAAGGAAGAGCAATTGGGTATTCTTGAAGCTTTCCATTCCTCGCCCTATGGTGGTCACCATGGTGGGGCGAGAACTACTACAAAGGTCCTAAGTTGTGGATTCTATTTGCCTACCTTGTACAAAGATGCTAACGAGCTCGTTAGGCGTTGTGATGATTTCCAAAGAGCCGGTGGGATCTCCAAGAAGAATGAGATGCCTCTCACTAATATTTTTGATGTGTGGGGCATCGACTTTATGGGACCATTTGTGAGTTCATGTGGGAACACCTATATTCTTGTTGTTGTGGATTACGTTTCCAAATGGGTTGAAGTTGTGGATTTTCCCAACAATGAGGCACGGAGTGTGGTAGCTTTCTTGAAGAAAAATATATTCACAAGGTTCGGCACCCCTAGGGCCATCATTAGTGATGGGGGTTCTCATTTTTGCAACAAAACCTTTGACACTTTACTCTCCAAGTATGGGGTCACTCACAAGGTGTCCACCACCTATCACCCCCAGGAAAATGGACATGTTGAGGTCTCCAAGAGGGAGATCAAGAGTATTCTATCCAAGACTGTCAATGCAAATCGGACTGATTGGTCAAGGAAACTTGACGATGCTTTATGGGCCTATAGAACAGCTTACAAGACTCCAATTGGTATGTCTCCATATCGGTTGGTATTTGGGAAAGCATGTCACCTTTCTATGGAAATAGGGCACAAGTCCATGTGGGCGTTGAAGAAATTGAACCTTGAACGGGATGTAGCTGCCAATCTCCGGGTAGAGCAATTGAATGAACTTGATGAGTTCTGGTTCCATGCTTACTCCAATTCGTCCTTGTATAAGGATAAGATGAATTACCTATATGATAAGTATATCCGGAACAAAGAATTCAAAGAAGGTTACCTTGTTCTTCTATTCAACTCTCGGTTACGGATGTTTCCAGGAAAGCATAAAGTCAAAGTGAAGTGGTCCTTTTGAAGTGGTACATGTGACTCCTTTTGGTTCTCTAGATTTGAAAAACAAGAATGGTGAGATCTTTAGATTCAATGGGCACCGGGTGAAGCACTACCTTGGCAAGATTGATGATAGCCATGTTGTGGCATTGATTCATTTCAAATGAATAAGGGTAACATGCGTCGTGTCACGACGTTAAATCAGGCGCTTCTTGGGAGGCAACCCATGTGTTTTTCTTTCTTTTGATTTTCTTCTTAGATTAGGCATTATTTTGGACTAACTGGTTGTGAAGTGTATGTAAGAATTGCTTGTGCAGTGCAGGAAATTGACAAGGAAAAATTTGTCTAAGTGGTGAAATTTTGCGGACAACGTCAGAAATTATGCGGATCGCAAAAGCACTTCGCGACCGCATAATTATGTGCGCGGTCTTGCAGCTGGATGATAGAAATTTCCAACTCTCTGAAGTTTATCCTGACAAAATCTCTTAAGGATTCGCGGCTTTTCACGGACCGTGTCAATGAAGAAGCTGCTGAGCTACAAGAGGTAAAGAGTACGGATGGCACTAAAATTGTGCGGCCGCACTCAGATAAGTTGATGGGCCAATGGGGGTCAGAGTATAAATAGAACTTTTGAAAATTATTCACATATTACGAACTCTAACTTTGCAAACAATTCTAAAGCACTGTTCACTTTTTCTTGCTTTCAATCTCATCCCATTTTCATCAAGTGTTGATTCCCATACTACTCTTCACTACTGGTATGTTCATTTCAATGATTTAATTTCATCATTTTCTTTTCTTTTCTCTTTGTTTTAGTTTTATTTTTTAGTTAGGGTTAGGTTCATGCCAAATGTGTCAAATTGATGCTTAATCCTTGCGTAGAAACATATGGGTAGTGTTTGAATGCATAATGGGGGTCGGGATTAGTAGATTTGCATGCTTAATTACCATAAATCTTGTATAATTAGTGAAAACCTGAGTATTAAGTGTTCATAAGTGCCGAACTTAATTGAATTTTGCGGTCGAACACACTTTTGTGCGGTCCACGATAGGGTATGCGGCCGCGTAAAAGATTGTGTGGTCTGCAATACTCTAGTTCCAAGGCACTCTTAATTGCTTAGATTTCGCGGCCGCACTCACTTTTGTGCGATCCGCGGTTGGTGTTTCGCAGCCACACTCAGTTTTTTGCGGTTCGTGGTTGATTAACTTCAGAGAACCAGTAGTCTGAGCCTGGTCTCTTTGCGGCCACACTCACTTTTGTGAGGTCCGCGATGGGCAGTTCGCGGCCGCACTCGCTTTTGTGCGGTTCGCGCTGTCTTGTTCTAAGAAGCACTAACTTTCATTTCATCTGTAATGCTTTAACACATGTCGAACCCCAATTCTAACTAACTTTCACTACTTGTGTGTTGTAGACAATGGTGCGTTTTCCTGGTAGAGGAGACACTTCCAAAGGGAGGGCAGGATCCTCCCGAGGCCGGGGTAAAGGAAAGAAAAACTTTCCATTATCAGTCCAAAGGGTAGTGGGAAAAAAGACTACCATCGTTAGAACTCCTCTGGACTCCTAGGACACCAGTGAATACCTCCCATCCCGGGGGACTTCTGAGGGAGATTCTGTGCAACCTCAACAGGGGGCACAATCACGACCATTCCGATTAGTCAATGAACCTACCTCCTCCTATGGATCATCTGATGGCTCAGAGGGAGGTAGTCAAGTATCGGAACCATCTTCCCTGCCTGCTACAACACCTGCCACTACACATACCCTAATAAATGTAGATGATGATGATGAGGTCTCGGATGATGGGAGAGGGGGTGACACAATTGTGGGAGTTCTGGCTAGGTCAAGGAAGTTGGAGGTGTGGGCCGATATATTTGTGAGCGAGAAAGCGTATGCCAAGTTCCGGGAGTGGTGGCCCCAAAGGTCGCTCACTCTTGAGCGACAATTCATAACCAAAGACCTACTCCCGCACACTCCAAATGTCCTAAGGCAATTTGAGGAGAGAAAAGGGTGGAAGTATTTCATCGAAAAAGTGGTAGATGCCAATGAATACCTCGTCAAGGAGTTTTATGCAAATGTTGTCCACATAAAAAAGGGTACCAAGGTGACGAAGGTCCCGGATAGGGGTGGAAAAATGGTTAAAAGAAAATAGTTAACCACCCATCTTATCCACTAAAAAATGGGTTGGATAATGAACTTTTTAGAAACGGGTCAAATATGGATAAGAACCATAATATCCATTTAGAAAATGGATAACCAATGAGTCTAACTTTTACATTTGTAAGGCCTCAAATTGGGGGTTCCTCAAGTTAGGGAGACTTTGAATTTTCCCAAAAGTGATCATATGCAAGAAGTCATGGATAATATGGTTACTCATATGATCCGCCGGTTAACCCATTTTTTATCCGTATTAAATATGGGTCGGGTCAGATAATTCATCCATTTTTTCATTACCCATTTCGGCAAGAACCATATCCGAACCGACCCGCCCGTTTGTCACTCCTAGTTTAGGATTTTAAAATCAAGTTTAAAGGCCATACACTGAACGAATATGCCAGATTTGAAGAGGTTGAGGCAGTGCAGTACTTGGAGAAGCTAGCCTTGGATGAAGCAGCTCGTCCATGGCTAGTTGAGATACTAGCTATTCTAGGGACAACACCGGCATGGCTCACAGCTGGAGATCCAAAAGTCAGAGCCACCCTTAACTTTGAAGCTACAGGGTTGCAAACATTCGTGTGCAGCCGCCTAGACCCATTCCAAAATAAGAATGTCCTTCCACTTACCCGGGCAGTTTTGTTAGCCTCCATCATGGCGGGGTATCTAATTAATATGGGGAACCTTATGTTCTACAACATCTCCAAGGCGATCGGCAAAAAAACAAATTATCCCTACCCCAACTTCATTACTGAGAGGGTAGCGAAGAGGCACTTTGATGTGGAGGTGAAGGATAAAAATCCTTTCTCCTGGTATCACCTCCAGGGAGCGGACAACCCTAAAGCCAAGGGTAAATCCACTTCCTCCACTGTCCAGTCTGAAGAGCCAAGGGTAGTGGCCACCGAATCAGTTGTCGAGCCTCCCACATCAGCCGGTACTTCTACCGGAGCAGCAGCCATGCCTCCTCCATCCTCTGGACCATCTATATTAGTTCCACTAGCAATGTCTTCATCTTCTACCTACCCTCAGATTGCACTGTGGGTTTCACAGTCACTATCCAGTCTCAAGAACTAGATGCAGGCAGCTACCACAAAGCTGACTGCCATATCCAATGCAGTCGCAGCACAGTCAGCAGCCCCAACACAGCTTCAGTTGCCTTCATCAGTGAAGGACTCTTTGAAGATGATTCTGGACAACTAGAAGAAGATTCTGGACGACCAGAAAAAGATTCAGGAGACTCTTGATGCTCATGGGAGGGTTATCAAGGATTTGGGGAAGTTGGTGAAGACGATGCGGAAGACTCAGGCATCTAAGGAGTCAGTGGAGAAGTTGAGCAAGGAGGTGGAGAAGATTGCTTCTGCTGGAGACATTCCATTGGACCTGCTCATGGAGGAGATAGTCCCAGTAGCACATGTAGCAGAGCCTGAGATACTAGAGGCAGCAGCCGGCCAGTCTGAGGAGCCAGTTGTCACTTCACACACTGCTGAGGAGATGATCCAGATTCTTAGCAACCCCATAGTCCCCCAGTCCAAGGATTTGGAGATCCAGTTAAAGGACACGGAGGGTGCTGACATGCAGTCTGAGGACCCTACTCATGTTCATGACCCGATGCAGACAGAGACAACATAGGGAGTTCTCTTTACTCTCTACCCTTTTCCCTGATCTTATTTTGTTATTAGCATTGAGGACAATGTTATTTTTCATTTGGGGGTGTTTCATTTTGATTTGATGACTTTGATGACATTTGGTATGTAATAACCATTATACTATTTTTCTTTATCTTTATTTTTACTTTTGGTATGTATATAATTTTACTATTCGATGTATATATTCATTTCCATTATGTATATATTCGTTTTACTCCATTTTGTATATAGTCAGTTTACTTTCCGTAGTTTACTTTATAACTTCTTTCGTTGTTTTTCCTTAGTTGCATAGCTTCTTATTTCCTTTAGTAGCTTCTTTTTAAGTTTTTAGCTTCTGTTTACATTTTGTGTGAAAATAAGCCTTTGATTTTCTTAGTTCCACGGTTCTTTCCAAAGGTGGATGTTGTGTGAACCGAGTGGCTCTTCCCAACGATGGATGGCGTGACAACCTTCTTAACTTAAGGGATTGAGTCTGTTTTCTTTTTTTGTTTTGGTATATATAGTAGTAATGAATAAAAGTGTCCCAAGAGGGCTTCACTTGGTACTAACACATTTACCTTCAACCTTATGGTTAGAAACAAGTTGATTGGCAAAGAATATCTCTAGTTGTGACCTTTAGACTCTTGAGTTGACTAAAACAATCATCGAGTGGTTTCCTTGAGCCATTTGTGACTTTCAATCTTAGCTAGGGTTGTTGTGGTCCCTCGACTCTATTATTTCTAACAATCCAGCAACTTGAGAGGTGAGGTATTGAATTGAAAGGCCAAGTTTCATGCCAATAAGTCTAGAACTTGACTTGAATGTTTGTCGGGGCGAAATTCTAAGTGTAGCTCGACTTGAAAATGATTGTAGTCTCTCCTTGATCCAATTTGAAACTTGGAAGCTTCCATTGCCAATCAATGTGATATCCCTAGTCAACCCATTTGAGCCTAAGCCTTCATTCAATAGCCATATTACAAGCATTTATCCGTTTTATAATGACCCTCTCTTGGCACCCAATCGTTCCTTAGCATTCGTGATAAACAGTTGGAAAAAGCATAAGTTTGGGGGAGAGACGAGAATTTGAAAGTGATAAAAGGTAAAAAGAAGAAAAAGAAATGAAGAAAAGGAAAGTCAAAGAAAAGGAAGAAATGCCAAAAAGATATATGTCAAAAAGAAAGTGAAAGTTGAAGGGATTCAAAGAACGCAATGATGAAAGGCATGGAGTGATGAGAAAAGGAGAAAAAAATGGTTGTCATTGAGCAAGAAAGAGTGATAGTGTGTCTCTCTAGTTCCCCTAAGGAAGAAGAAAATAACTCAAAGATTCAAGAAAGTATGAGCCGAAATGAGAAAATGGAGTGCTTAAGGAAAGATGAAACCATCATAGTCTGATAAGTCCTACCTTGATCCAAAAGCCTTCATTACATTCCTGCAAAAGCCCTATATGATTTCAAGTTGAATGAGCTTACATTAGTGGTGATATATATAAAGGTCAAGCTTATGGTACTTAGAGCCGGACTTGTGACATTCTTTTGACAGTGATGAGTGCACTTCTTCACAATCCTTGTTTTGAGTGTTACATTCTAAATTGAGATTTGCTCGTGGAGAGTAGAGGAGGAGGAGTTTGGGTTCCACAATGACCTACGTGATAGAGTGAGCTTCCTTGGTGAATTAAATCAACTTTTGACGCTCTAGAGTCAACAATAGAACTATGGTACTTAAAAGGTCATAACATGGTGTTGTTGATAATTCATTTGTGTTAAGGGTAATTGTTAGTCCCAATTGATGCTTGATTGATTCACCTTAGGCCGACTGAAATATCATTTTTTTCTTTCGGAGGTGGGAATTACCTTATTTGCTTGAGGACAAGCAAAAGCTTAAGTTTGGGGGAGTTGATAAGTAGGGGTTTTAACCTATTATTTGCTCTCTTTTACTTGTGTTTTAGGCCAAAAATGCTTGAAGGTATTCCCGGAAACTAATGAAATATGCTTGCTTGCATGAATTGTTCAAAATGATCCAAAGGAACCATAATCAACTCACAAAAGAGTCAAAAGTTGAACAAAAACCAAGGCTGGGAAAAGAGCTCTGAAGCGCGTACCGCATAAATATTGTGCGGCCGCGAGCATAATTACGCGGTCCGCATAAGGGAGATTCAGAGAGTGTGTGTTTTGGGCAAAAAAATGAGTGCGGACCGCACCAGAAATGTGCGGCCATGAGAGTACTTGTGTGGCCGCGATTGGAATTATACGGATCGTGATGACTGAGGTTCAGAGAGCTTGCAACCTGAGCAAAAGAGAGAAATGTGGTCCGCGTCAGAATTGTGCGGCCACAGAAGTCCCTTGTGCGGCCGCATTTGAAATTATGCGGTCCTCGAAACTCAGCTCAACCCAGATCCAAAATTGAAGAGCGCGGACCGCAATCAGTATTGTGCGGCCGCACAACCTCCGCATGGGCATTTTTGTCAGATGTTTTCAGCTTAGTATAAATAGAACTTTTTATCATTTTTAGGTTGTTATGTATTGTAGGAGCACCTGAGACGGCTGAACCTTCTATTTTGGGAAATTATGTACTAGATTCATCTTCAACATTAGATTTTCATCTCTTAATCTAGTATTATGAATTTTATCTTCATTTCATTTTCAATTTCTGTTATTTCCATGAGTAGCTAGACCTATAGCTAGGGTTGTGACCCAACTCTAGTGTGGGTATTTGATTTTAGGTCTTGAATGTGTATGGATTAGTGATATTTAGCCTAGTTCTTTATAGAACTATAGAATTAATGGTTGCAAACATTGATTCATGCATTTCATGACTTAGTCTCTACTTGAGAAAGAGGGATTAAGTCTAGGAAACTAGGCTAACAAGGAATTGGGGTGAATTCAAGAAATTGATAGCCCCAATTAAAGGGTTAAAGCTAGAGATAGTAATACCCGACTTGAGCTAATATCACTTGAATCGAATGAATACCCATTGGGACTTGAGAAAACCAAATTGGGCAAAATCACTCAAACTACCGAGAGGTATAGAGTGAGCACCCGGGTGTGATAGCTATATTACGACCCCAACTAATCAAGCTTGCCCTAGATTCTAGCTACCCGTTAGATATCCACCTAGGTAGAAGTCACTACCCTAGTCTCTTTAAACACTTGAAACCAACAACAAAAATATTGTACTTAGTTTCAATTATTGCATACAATAGATTAAAGTTAGAAGTAGAAATCAAACCTAAATGTGTGGAAGTGTAATTAGAAGCAAAACCCACATTTAGCTTAGATATAAACCTAATTCCAAACAAATTAACTCCATGTGGATTCGATCCCGACCTAGTTGGGTTAAAACTGCATCGACCACCTTCGCTACTCAATAGTAGTGTAGGCTTGGATCCGATTAGATTGCGGGCACACCAGGTTAGATCGGATCAGAAATGAGGTTATTCGCGACAAGGTGGGTGTGGCCCCTATTGAGGAGAAGATGCGGGAAGCGCGGCTTAGGTGGTTTGGTCATGTGAGGAGGAGGAGCATAGACGCCTCGGTGAGGAGGTGTGAGGGGTTGACATTGGAGGGCCTACGGAGAGGTAGAGGCAGGCCAAAAAAGAGGTGGGGAGAGGTGATTAGGCAAGACATGGCGCTGCTTCAGCTGACCGAGGACATGACCTTGATAGGACGGTATTATGGTAGTAGAGTAGGTAGTCTAGAGTGTTCATAACAGTAGTATTGGCACGCGATCTCGCTTTCTGTTGGTTGTAGGTTTTTATGACTAATCATTGTTTTCTGTCATGTTGATCACCTTACTATCTTGTTGTTTTATTCTGCTTTTATTTGGCTTTTTGGTACTATCCCTTCTTGGCTATATTTCATTAATGTGGTGCTTATGGTTTCCTGAGGCAAGGGTCTATTGAAAACATCATTCTCTATCCTCACAAGATAGGGGTAAAGTCTGCGTGCACACTATCCTCCCCATACCCGATAACGTGAGATAATATTTGATATATTGTTGTTATTGATTTACGTTACGCAACCACGCGGAGCACGAGCATTTTCACTAGTTTGAAATACATGAGAGTAGTTATTAAAAAGATAATAATGTATATACACGAGGAGAAATGGAAGGAAAACAGATTCTTTTACGGTGCATGCTACTCCTTTAGAAACCGGAAATTTGGGGCATTTTTATATATACACACTTTTGGGGTCACTATTGGATTTATACTTGCATTCATAAAATTTTACAAAGTATACCACATAGATATGAAGCAGTTCCATATTTTCGATGCAACTTTAGAAATCAAATCTAAAATAGTTCAATCTCTTCAATGCAACTTCAAAAATTCAATTTTGAAATAGTTCAATCTCTTCAATGCATATTAAGACATCAAATCTGAAATTCTATCTTTCAAATGCAATTATAGACATTCTAATCTTAAGAAGTTCAATCTATTGAATGCAACTTCGAATTTCTAATCTTAACTTCTGAAACATAAATTTTTTCTACGAATTTCAAACAATTCGAAACATGATTCAATGCTCAAATTTGAAACATAACTTTCAAATATCATAAAGAACAAATTTCAATCATCACATTATCCAAATAACAATAAATTTAACAAACACATTTTCAACCAAGAAGAAGATGGAGAAGAAACTCTAACCACAAAGAAGAAGAGGAGAGGAGAAAAGTGTATGTATCTAAAATTATACAAAAATTGGGTATCAGTTAAATTTTTTTTTTAAAGTGGGTACAAAATTAATGAGTAGCGCAAATTGGGTGCCACACGAAAACTTTATGAAAATCTGCAAGGATTGGATACTTTTTCGTCGGATGAGATCCAGAACCGAACCGAAAGATGTCTATCAAAGAGTTAGAGGGACTGACTAAATTTACAAAACAATTAATTTCGTGTATTCACTAATGTTCATATCTTTGCAAAGAGCAGATTATTCACTAGTGACTTAAATTAAATATTGGTTTTGTTTGTTACAATACCTTCCAGTTAATATTTACAGTTACACAGTGGAATTACTTATTTGTCTACCAGTTTTACAAGCCTACTCCCAGTCAGCATCAAAAAATCCTGCATCTTTCATCTCTGAGTAGTAGGCGCTGTCCAGAAGCCAATCTTCCTCCTGCAATTGACGACAGAAATGAGAGAACGCGTGCAATTGCGCCCAACAAATAATTAATTAGTCAAAGACCTAACTTGGGTAATTACCTTGAAAAAATCAGCCAGGAACGTGACATAAAGAAAAGGAATATAAAGGGAGTGATAGCAAACTACTGCCAAATTATACAACCTGCAAAGTCAAACGATTGCAGATGTCAATTGAGTTGAAAAGACACTAATAATTTGGAAGAGTATAGGTGTTGGAAACAAATTTGTCTCTACCAAAGTCCAAAGCCAGCCTTAATGCCTGCAAGCCCACAGGCAAATAACACTACAGCAGTTGTTGCAAACATGACAATGACATAATTGTAGAAGGCTGGTCGTGCTGCATATAACGGAAAATAATGTATGTTAATACGAGGTGTTGGACAGGGAAAATAGAATAGGAGAAGAAGAGGAATAAAACATCTGACTTACGAGGCAGCTTATCTCTCCACTTTGAGAAATGCACAAATAATATGTAGCCATACGCTGCAGTAAGAAGAAGTTTGTGGGTGAACCAGACGCCCCACTTCCCCCTATGAGCTATTTCCACGTCATGGAAAAGTGGAACTCCAAATCCAAACATAAAAATTACCTGACGAAATGAAAAGAAAGGCATATAAGAGCTTCCACATAAGGGACCCACCCACATAGCGAAGCTATATTTTATTAATGAACGTGGTTCTGTCTCATCGTTAAAAAATAACGAATGTGATTCTGAAAAAGTAGCAACAACTCTGGGTCGCGAACGTTTTTCACTTCTTGCTTCCTATTAAACAGAACCAGTTTTTTTATGGGTAAACAGTAACTAAGTAAAATTTAAGTACTGTCTCCAACATCATTTGCATAGTACTTGCTACAATTCCACCTTGGACTTGTGTGTTAGGGAACATACCCCAGTGCTTATTAGCAAACAATATACTAAGTAATCTCGACAAATATCCAAGTTGGGCACGCATTAAATACTGGTCCCACCCTTTCTCTCTCAGCTGCATTATTTAGTGGGGTAAGTTCCGCTACCATGTCCCATGTCCCAAAAGCACAACGACATTAAACTCACCATTTTCTGGAAATATGCGTATCCTACCTTTAACAAGCATGATGGACTAAAAATTCTGTGTTCCTGGATGGATGTCGCAGTTCATATACACTTACCTTTTGAAGACTGATTTCTCTTGTTTCAAGAGAAGCTTTGCAGCAACCGACAAACCGAGGCATCCCTTAAATTCATGGAATCGAACAAAGAGCAGAACACATCACATTGAGATAAATCATTTTAGTGTGTCGTTGGAGCACCAAAGGTTTCCAATGAAATGCAATTACACGTTTAGCATGGCTTGTTAAAGCACAAGATCTTGATCCTGTCCTGGTTGCAAGTGTTAGAAACTCAAACCAACCAATCAAGCTCTACAAGATATACAAGGCAACAGACTCAGCAATCTTCTCACTACAATATAAGAGCATTCTCCCTGAGTGTTCTTTTACCATGTACTATACCACCATTTACTTTGCGTTCTCACTATTGGCCATTCGGAATTTAAAACGGGACACTATAGCGCCCAATATTTTCTTTTCGAATCGATACTATAGCGCCCAACATTGTGAGGGTTTGTCCACATTCTTTTCAATTAAGCTTAAGATGAAAACAAGGACAGCAACTGATGGGAAACTACGGGATTTCTGCAACACTACCATTTGCTTCATCTATGCTCCCGTACAAAAGGAAAATTCATGGATATTCAGTCAAGAAGGAGAAACACTATAGCAAGAAAGTGAAAATTTGCATGGAAATGAATAGACCTATGCGCCAAAGTTTCACCAAAATTACACCACTTCAATAAAATCTAACCACATAGCCGGTGCTGAATACTGGGTCTTTCTTCTGTGTAGATTCCACTTATCGGAAAACTTAGTTTAATGGGTTCCTTTAATTCGTTGGATAGAGGCCATATTTGTGATAAAGTTTATGCTCAGGCTGGAAACAGGTTTTCTGTTACTGTGTTGCAATCATCGGTGCATTCACCAAGTAAACTGTCTTTGTTAGTCAAAAGACAAAAGAAACAAAATGAAGAAATCTTTACCTTTAACAATAAATCTGCCACGACGAAAAGGCCTGAAACCATGAACGTACGTGCTAAAGTTTCCAAACAGCTCGCGTAATTGTCCTGAAGTAAGAATGCCACAATGCTAATCTCCAGAAATAGCATTGCTGACGTCGCAAACAATGACAGAAGATTCCAAGCCACCTGCTTTCCTGGCGTACACTGCCACACCTGCTTTGGCAGAATTTGTATGGGTGAAGCAATAACAATTAAGGACAGCAGTGTGTATAAAGATTATTGGTTAAGACTACAATAATATACATAGACCATAACAACACTAACACAGAAGGTAAGATAGGTTCCCGTACACAGACCCCTTTCCTTCAAGCAATTTTTACAGCAAACGAGCTAGCCCACATAACCACTCAAGAAACGACAAACTTTCAATCACATTCCATAACATAGAAACTCAAGAAAAGATTGACCACAATAATCAAGCACAATTCTTTTAAGCATATGATGCTAATCAGAGTTAATTTTATACTATTTTCTAGTATTTTACTACAAAAACAGCGCAAAGGTCAGATTAAGTCATGCTTTGATCATCCTGTTTATCTAGATATCCATATTCCCTCTTAATTTTCTTTTATACTCTATCTTCAGCAACCACAATGGTAATAATACTCTATTTGCAGGCCGAGAGCATCATTTTCTGTAATAACGGTGGTGTCCATCCAACTTGTGCTCGACTGTTCACCATGTACTAGCATCCTTCCGCCAATGCAGTTACCAGGCAAATCTTCCCTCCAAGGAAACATTTTTGCCTCGACTGGGATTGGAACTCCAACCTTCCATGGTCTTTGTTCCAACTTTTGATATGATACACCCTTGAGGTGCAAATCGGTAGCATCATAAGAGTTGACGAGTCAAAAATCTAGAGTTTAATTAATGGGAGTCCACATGGATACTTTAATTCTCATAGGGAGCTAAGACACGGGGATCCACTATCCCCCTATTTATTTTTGTTGGTGATGGAAATCTTTAGCAGAATGCTTTTAAAAGCAGAAAGTTAAGGTGGATTAGAGGATTGAAAATTAGAAAGTGAGGGGAAGAACTGCATGTCTCACACATGCTCTATGCTGACGATACATTGATATCATGTGAAGCTGAAAAAGAGCAACTCTTACACCAACTCTTACACCTCAGAGGAGTACTACTAGCTTTTGATGTTGTCTCAGGATTGAAAGTGAACTTGGCAAAGAGTAATGTGTTTAGTATTAATGTCGAGCATTGTATTGATGATCTGACAGATGTTTTGGGTTGTAAAGTGGAGCAGCTACCAACCACCCATCTGGGTCTACCACTTGGAGCAAAACAGAATGATGCAAAGATGTGGCAAGGGGTCTTAGATAGATGTAGCAGTAAACTGGTGCCATGGAAAAGACAATATTTATCTCTTGGTGGTAGGCTTACACTGGTCAATAGTGTGATGGATGGTATACCTACTTATCTAATGTCTCTCTTTAAAATGCCAACATCAGTGGAGAAAAAACTGAATATTTTGAGGAATAAAATTTTTGTGGGAAGGCAATAATGATAACAAGAATTTTCACTCAAATGGCAGGAGCTGATGAAAGAAAAGAAAGGAGGGGGATAAGGAGTGAAGAATCTAAAGATGCATAACAAAAGTCTTTTACTTAAATGGCTGTGGAGATATAATTATGATGGGAATAGATTATGGAAAAAGGTGATAGATGCCAAGTATGGTATGAAGGACATGTGGGCTCCTCGTTCAATTCAATCTTCTTCAAAAGGGGGAGTTTGGACTTTGGAGCACAATTAGTAATCTTTGGAATGAATATAGTCAGTTTGTGAAATTGAAACTTGGAAATGGTAATAATACCCTGTATCGGTCTGATATGTGGTTGGAAAATGGAAGTCTTAGATCAAAGTCTCCTGGTCTATATAGCTGCTATATTAACAAAAGTGTCAGACATCTATTCAAGCACTGGCTGGCAGCTTAGCTAATCTTCAGGAGGGGCCTCAATGACCGGGAAGTTGATGAATTTTCTCAATTGATGCAATTATTGGATAATGTTAGATTTAAGGAAAACACGAGAGACTCATTAATCTGGGCAGCAAGTAATGATGGTATTTTCACGGTCAGCAGTTGTTATAGCTTGTTACAAAAACAAGTGCTTTATCAATCAAATTGGCCATGGAAGCAATATAGAAGTCAAAAGCACCTATTGAAGTAGCATGTTTTGGTTGGATTGCAGCAAAGGAAGCTTCTCTAACTCATGAGCTTGCAGAAGAGAGGTTTTGTTCTATGTAACAGGTGTTGCATGTGTGAAGAAGAGGCAAATAGTCAATCATCTACTCATCCATTGCAGAGTGGCCAAGCAGTGCTGGGAGCTCTTCCTAAATATATATGATGTCAAGTGGGCAATGCCTTCCAATGTAAAGAGTTTGCTGGAGACATGGCAACAACAAAAAGTGGCAAAAAGTCAACAGATAGTATGGAAAGCAATTCCTTTGTCTGTGTTCTGGACAATATGGTTGGAAAGAAACGGGATTTGCTTTGAAGGGGAAAGGCAGCATGTAACCAGGATTAAAAACAGATGCTTATTAAACTTGTATTTCTGGTGTAAAAGACATGGAATGGAAGATATGGAACAATATATGGATTTTCTAGAGGAGCTAGGAGGAATGTAGTTGCTTTGTTGTATTAGTTTGGATGTTTGTAATTTTGTACCATCTTGGTACCTTATAATAAAATCTTACCTTATCAAAAAAAAACCTATCGAAAAGGAAAATCTACCCGGTCATCCCAAGCACCCTCCGCCAGCCAACCAATAACAATAGCAAGGGACCCCAGCTTAAGGAGCCACTCCTCTCCCTCAGCTCTCCTTAATGGCTCGAGCTGGACAGGCAATGTCAACTTTTACAGTATCGCCTTAGAGAAGGTTAAAGCATCTAATTTTAGGTCTCAATTCCAACATGAGACAACGAGTTAACATTTTTTCAGGAAATAAGATGTACGTATCTGTAAACTACATAAAAGTACAACTCCACAGGACCAAAAGTCATGAAAATATATCGAAATTGAATAAATTAAGAAGAGTAATATAACAAGGAAATATTAACCGTCAAGCTAATGGAAGTGAAAATGATAAAATTACCTGAAGAAAGCACCAGGCTAAATTTAAAAGAGCAGCAAACCACAGAAGTCCATAGTATCCGATCATAATAGACGATCGACGGTGATTGAGCTTCTTAAGGTTGCTCCTAGCATGAAACCCTAAGTACACTATGAACAAAGCCGAGGGCAATACCAGCGCTGTATCGTGCCAGAATCCATGGCACGCAGTTGCGGAGCTGGAAAACCGGAATATGAAGTGATCTAGACCGGTAGCTCGGACCGGGCCGGCTTCAGTGATGGAGTATGTTCCGCTAAGATTCGACATTCTTCGAAGAAATGAAAAAACAGAGAATTTAAGGCATTTTGAGAACTTGAAGATGAGATTGAATCGAAATTCGAAACCCTAAGAGGTGACGTGAAATGGAAGCAATCGCGGGACAGGAGATCGATGGGTTGCTGTGTTGATGATGGAGGAAGAATTAGGAAATTGAAAGTTTGGTAATTATTTGGACGGGAAATAAATTAACGTGGATGAAAAAGACAAAAGAATGCCGTGTGGATATATATAGCCACTTGGCAGTTGGCCGTAAACGAAAACAGTGGAGTTTGCATTCACGTGCTTTTAGTGGAACTAGTTGGACTTCCATTCAGAATCTGTCATAAGTTTTTGCTTTCTGTAACTAATTTAGGAAAGTTTCCTAAAACGTGATGATTTTTAATTCTGTCAATTCAGTATAAGTGAATAAGTGATTTATTGCTAATTAGGATTAAGTAATACAATTAGGATTTATTTCTAATTAGGATTAAGTAATACAATTAGGATTTATTTCTAAAATTATTTCACACTATTAATATAATTTAATCTGTTTTTATAACAAATTACTTGTTATTAATTCTAGATTTCTATTTTTATTAAATAAAAATTACTGATAATTACCCTTCAAATAATATCAGTGCAAAGAGTTTACAAAAGTAGAAGTTTGTCATAAATCACACTGGAAAGGACAATGCCACCGAAATTATACAAAAATGATGAGAAGTTATAACGCTCTACAAAAATTCTTAAAACCAAAATAACACTCCTGAAGTTTTAGAAATAGTCTGCTTGACTATTGATGTTTAATTTATTTTATTTTCTTTTTTGAAAACCAATTCATGGCTGTCTAACATCTCCGTATCCTTTAGTAAACTAGCCGAAAGTTCACCGGCAAGATTTTAGCTATAAGCTTTACCCATTTAGCCTATGTCTATTTGTATATTAGCAATCTTTCCACGCAAAAGCTTGTTTATATCTTGCTGTCAAATTACCAAGAAAATGGTCTACAAGGTCGAACTTGGCAGTTCACTGAGGACAAACCAGAATATCCGATAAGTAAATCTATTATTGACTTGCCAACCATATACTAGAGAAGTTTTCAGCGAAGTGAGCACATTAGTAAAGACAACAAGTAGAAAGTTTACAATTACATGATAGAAGGATAAAACCCTGTTTCAGACCCTGTAAGACAACAAAAATACGTTCATAAAATCAACACATATACAAGTAGTATCATCCTCAAAGTTGAAGCTATTGCAATGTTAGTAGTCTCTGTTTCATCTTTTTTTGATGAATTTTCAACTTCTTCAATCTTCCATTTCGTCTTCTTCAATTTCTTCAATCCTCATCTTCTTGACTGCTTGGACAGCATCACTCCTGGGACCATTAGGAAGCTGAATCAATATATCAGATTTTTGCCCTGTGGCAGCATTCACAAGACCTCCATTCTTCTCCACCCTGTAGGTTAGATCTTTCCCGCCGACACCAGCATCTATGTAAACCGTTGAGTTCTCATCAATCTCCTCCTTCACAAGCATCTTGGATAGCTCGGTCACCACCTTCCTCTCCAACCATCTCCTTATAGGTCTTGCACCATAAACCTGAATGCCACGATCACCACAATAAGTACAAGTTCGCAAAATAATCCTAAAATGTTGGACTAGATTACAAGATATAATACTCACCGGATCATAACTCTCTGAGAGTATGACATCTAGAGCTGCCTCAGTAACACCCAATGCAATACCCCTCTCAGCCAGCCGTAGTGCAACGTCTTTCATCTGGTAGCGGCATACTTGCCTCAACTGCTCGTGGGACAGGGGATCAAACACAACAATCTCATCCAGCCGATTCAGGAGCTCGGGCTTAAACTGCTTTCGCACCTATAACAAAGCATACACACATGTAAACAGTTGTCATTCTAGCTAATAAGGTAAACTATTTCACTGTATTGCTCCAGTTTCATCAGCAAAGGGGACAATAAGTTAAAGAGTTATTAGTTTGAGACTATTTACCTCCTGCATGACCATTTCACGAGCCGTCTCCATGGTACATTTGCCCATTAATCCAGACAACAGATACTCTGCTCCCAAGTTAGAAGTCATAATAATCACAGTGTTGGTGAAATCAACTGTGCGGCCTTGACCATCTGTTAACCTTCCATCATCCAAAACTTGAAGCAATGTATTAAACACTGTAGGATGGGCTTTCTCAACTTCATCAAAGAGCACAACACTGTAAGGCCGCCTCCTAACAGCTTCAGTAAGTTGTCCTCCCTCATCGTGCCCAACATAACTGCAGATGTGGAACACATGAGAATCTGTCATTGAATACTGTAATATTATGATATTAAAAGAAAAGAATTAGATTCAAACTTACCCTGGTGGAGCACCAATCAGCCGCGCAACAGAGTGTTGTTCCATGTACTCGGACATGTCTATTCTGATCATCAGTTTATCATCATCAAAGAGCTGCTCTGCAAGAGCTTTAGCGAGCTCCGTCTTTCCAACACCAGTTGGCCCCAAGAAAAGGAATGAACCAGTTGGTTGCTGTGGCCTTCCTAAACCAGCTCGAGACCTTAACACGGCTTCAGCAACAGCTCTAACTGCATGATCTTGCCCGACCACTCTTTGGTGCAACCTATCGCCAAGACCAATCAGTTTCTCTTTCTCATTCTGCCCAAGCCTTGAGACCGGAATACCAGTCCAGCGACTCACAACTTCTGCAATCTGATCAGGACCCACAGTCTCTGTTAGCATTGTACTCTCAGCTGAGGTACTCTCAAGATTTGCTATTGCAGTTTCCACTTCTTGAATTGCCCCATATCTCAGATCTGCTGCCCTCGCCAGATCATATCTCCTTTCAGCTTCTTGTAAAGCATAAATGAGCTCATCGCGCTTTTGCTTGAGCCTGCGAAGCTCATCTATCCTTTCCTTCTCTTTTTTGTACCTCATCATCAAGGGCTGGAGTTTGTCTCTCAAATCATCAAGTTCTTTCCTCACCTGGACCAGTGTCAATATAATTCGAGTCACTATTATTCTTAACATACCTTTTAGAAAATAGAGCAATTACCAGTAAAAGCGTTGGTAGCATATAATACTTACTTCTACGAGACGTGCTTTGCTAGCTTTGTCTTTTTCCTTCTCGAGAGCGTGAAGTTCAACTTCTAGCTGAATTCTCTTCCTTTCGAGATTGTCAATTTCCTCAGGTTGACTATCAAGCTGAACTCTAACATTTGCACAAGCTTCATCAACTAGGTCAATAGCCTTATCTGGCAAATGTCGACCTGAAAATACAAAGAGGTTAGTGATTTTTGCACTTGGAACGCACAGCGAAGACAGTTTACATACCAAACTGCCAAAACTTAACTGGCAGACTGCTTAATTTGTCAGCGGACATGAAAAGCATTTTGCAAAAACTGAAAAGTGGAAAACGAGCTACAGTTTTGATTTGAGAAATTTTAAATTATCCTCAAGAAGTTTTAGTACACTTCTGACAGTCATATAAGTCCGAATCCACCATTATCCAGATGGGGAGCAGCTTGTAACACAAAAACAACTCATACAGTTGTAAAGGTCCAGAAGGAAGTGCAGACAATGATATGCTAATCAATCTCATGCCCTACCTGCTTAAATGAATCAAAATTCTGGCAACTGCTTCACGAAGTCATTTTAGCACCAGACAAACATACATCTATAGCTCCGACACCATAACATTTTAGGTTAAAATTCACCCTTCATTCGCTTGACCGAATCTAAGACCCATTCTGATCTATAGAGTTAATGAAATGCACGACGATAAGTAGTGCATATACATGCTTAGTGATTGACGGAGAAAAGACATCAAAACAAGGTGCTACGTAAAAATAGCAAAAGTATAGATACCTGTAATGTACCGAGATGAGAGCTGGGCAGCCACTACAAGAGCTCTATCCTGAATTTTGACACCATGATGCCCTTCATACCTCTCCTTCAACCCGCGGAGAATACTGATAGCGTCAGTAACACTAGGCTCAGCCACATACACCTGCTGGAAACGCCTCTCGAATGCAGCATCCTTCTCGACATACTTCCTGTACTCCTCAAGCGTAGTTGCACCAATGCACCGTAATTGACCTCTGGCTAGCATTGGCTTAAACAGATTAGCAGCATCCATAGACCCTTCTGTCCGACCAGCACCGAGGACTAAATGTATCTCGTCAATGAAAAGTATCACTTTCCCTTCTGCTTCTTCAACTTCTTTCAGCACAGCCTTCAGCCTCTCTTCAAACTCACCTCTGTACTTAGCTCCAGCAACTAGCGCTCCCATATCCAATGCTATAAGCCTAACATCGGCTAAATTACTTGGAACATCACCACGTACAATCCTCTGTGCTAGCCCTTCAACAACTGCTGTTTTACCCACACCAGGCTCTCCAATAAGAACCGGGTTGTTCTTCGTCCTCCTTGATAAAATCCGAACAACTCTTCTAATTTCTTCATCCCTACCAATCACAGGATCAAGCTTTCCTGCTTGTTCCACAAGATCACGGCCATAAGTCCTGAGTGCTTGGAATGTGGTATCCCCTGAAGCACTTTCCACTTTTCTTCCTTCCTTTCCTCTAAGTTTCTCTACCTCTGATTTCACTCTTGATGCACTCACTCCAGCTTCTTTCAAAAGATCTCCAATTTGGGAGTCTTCTAGCAGTCCTAAAATCAATTGATCCACTGCTAAATGGCTGTCACCACGAGACTTCTGTGATGATTGTGCTCGTCGTAACACCTTGATAAGGGAAGTGCTAGGTGGGATTTCGTCAGGAGCCGGTGTCTGAGAAGGTAGCTTCTTCATCGCTTGATTCAATACCCGCTCCACTGAATTAGCTACTTCTTCATTCCCACCAGCATTGGAAATCGCTTGTCGAAAAATACCATTGTGATCAGATATTAAGGCCACAGCCATATGCAGAGGTGTAAATTGAGCATGCCCTGCGGATAGTGCTAGCTCGTGTGCCCCAGCAAGGGCCTCGTTAGTCTTGTGGGTGAATTTTTCAGGATTCATAATGAAACACCTATAGACAATCTGCAACAAAAGCACACAACATTTCAAATAATCCGTTAAGTAATACTCCTATTTTCCACATTAAGTGCACTGTACACCATAAGATCAATTAAGATGGAAAACTAGCTGGAACAGCAAATTTACAGTTCTAGATGTAACTATTGCAAATCCGCACGAGAATAACAATTGAGTTAATCAACAATCCATCCCCTCGATATATGTATATCCAATAAAAAGAGTCTAAAAGACGTGGGAAAAAAAAGAGGATCACTTATTAATTGAACTTTCTGTAACTTATCGAACAAGTAATGCAAAATAACACAAAAAGAGCAGAACGTATTCAATTAAATCATACATCCGACAACAACTATTTTGTGATTTAACGCGTGGTTAATACATGACTGGTTGAATTATCAACTGGAACACGCATTAAGAAGTGAATTCAATCAAACACATGCTATCCAAAACAATGCTCACAGCGGCAATGCCGGCGAAACAACAAATATAACAGCACGAGAAAGAAAATGCAGAATATGGAAATGAAACAGAGATAACCAATAATCAAATGGCAAACATGCAAGTGAAGCAAGCATACCTTACGACAATAAGCGAATAGAAACCCAGAAAATTTGCAATTCCTTCAATTTAATTTGGCGAAATTCGAGTGATTGATGTCGATTTGTGTACGTTTCAGAGAGATTTCACAAAGTTCTTCGAGTACGAAGAAGAGTGGACAAGGAGAGAGGTCCTTTTGTAAAGGCAAAAGCGAAGAGTCGGGAAAGTTTGATGGTGAGCCCAGAAACTACTAGATTGTTCTTCTCTGCAACCGCGACGTGGAAATGGAGTAAAGTGTGGGCCTAGTTTTATTGTGTCTCTGGTTTTTACTGGATTGACCGAGATATGTCAGTTCACCACCCTCATTTTAGCATATTTCACTATCAGTCCCATTCTGTAATAAATAAGATAGTTTTCTTTTCATTTTAAATTTTTTTTTTTTTTTTTGTCATTGCTCTCATATTCACGATAAATGGTAGTAGTATCTATTTTTGGAGTTAGGTTTAAAATAGTCCCTTAAGTATATCGTTAAGCAATTTTAATTTTGTAAATATTTAACGATATTCTGGCTGTTAGATTTAAAGAAAATTATGAAAAATAATTAACGGTAACTAACATTTAGAGGTGCATTCTTTGATTTCTGTTATTTTTGTTTTAGTATTTTAAGCAATTTTTTTGAGGAGCAATATCTTTTTATAACCTATCCTAGTGTTTCTAGTTAAATCTTTTTTTTTTACAACTCAATTAAATCTAACAACTAAAGTTTATTAAATATTTCAAAAATCAAAAGACTCACTATGACAAATTTGAAGGATAAAATTTTATCAGAATTATATTTAAGGAGTGTATACGGTTAAAATCGAGTATGTCCGATTTTATAGGCTCGAGGGATTGTCTCGAGAATAAGCCCACAATGGACCGAGCTCGAGCTCGAAAGACACGAAGACCGATGTTGATACCCACTTTTTCCTCATATTTCTCAAAATACATATATACCTTCAAAATAGTGCATAAGCATCATCAAGTATTTTTTCATAATTTTTAAAAAATATTAATCAATTTATTCCTGCATTTTTACTATATAAAAAAATTATTAATTGCATCACAAGTAATTTTATAATGATTTGTTATTTAATTTTCATCATATATATCCATATTAAGCTTTAAATATTTTGATATAATTATATTTGCATCCTGAGGCTAAAATTGCATATTTTACAATAGTAGCCCATATATATGCATAATTACATTATTTATACAAGAGAAAGACTTTTTATATTTTTACAATATTAAATAATTGTTTTAAATCATTTTCATGCACAATTGATATTTTTGCTATTTTATTAATTATTTTGCTAATTAATTGGGTATTTAAAATATAGCCCCAAAAGACCCAATTTCGGACCTAATCCAATTACTCACACTACCCATTACCTAGCCCAATACACCGGCCCAATACCCCCATACCCAATACCCAAATACCCATTAACACAGACTCATACCCGTTTAAAACCCCGACCCAATTTCCTCTTTAAAATCTCAGTCGTTGATCTCTGAAGATCAACGGCTCACAGCACCCCACCCCATCTTAATTATACCTACCCGTCTAACCCTAACCCATTTCACCCACTCCTCCACCCTCAAACCCTCTCATCTTCCTCCCCCCTCTCTTCTGAAACTCTAGCGCCGCAGTCCCCATTTCCTCTTCGATTCCAACTCAGAGATGGAATCAACCTATGATTCCTTACCTTATTTGGTCCTATTTCCTTACCGGCTACCCATTTTGGTGTTACCTAATTTGCTCGCCTCAAATGGCAAGTAGATCCTGTAGAGATCGAATCAAGGCTAGTTCAAATCTCTAACCTACTGTTGTTTCCATCTATATTCATCAGCTTTTCTGTCTAAGTACGAATATTTTTCGTATCTTTCATTAATTCATACCTAACCTAAAGTTAGGGCTTTCAGATCTTTTGATTCTAACCAAAATTGGTGCAAACTTTAGTTTGTTTTAATGTTATTTTCGTCTATATTCACTTTGTTACTCTTGAATCTGCCTATTTTTGTTAAATGTTTTTACTTACCCAAATTAGGGTTTCAAACCTTCTTTAATCGAACCAGATTTGGTTTAATCCTATATTTTTTCGAATAACTCCATGTCTATGTTCATTTTATTAAAACAAACGATTATTTGCCTTTATTTCTCTATCAATTTTTGTTTACATAAAATTAGGGTTTTTTAGATCTTAATTGAATCAAATATAGTTCGATTATGTTTGTCTTTTGAATAAAACTCTTGTCTATGTTCATTATGTGATTATTGTGTCCTTTTCTCTGCTAATTTTACGAATTACCCCAAATTAGGGTTTCAGATCTGCTTTGATTGAGCTAAATCTGTTCGATTATGGTTTTCTTTTTGAATATTCTCTTGTCTACATTATGTACCTTATTTTACTGCCGATTTTTTGGTTTACTGAAAATTAAGGTTTGAAATCTTTTACTGATTTTCCGATACTTTTTCCTTTCTCATATGTGACTAATACTTTCCTTGTTTACATTCAATCTACCATGCTTCCATTATCTCCTTACCTTATCTGCTTTGAGACTGCCTATTAATTGATATTTTCCTTATTTTGAGCGTTACTCGTCTGATTACACGTTGTTATGTCCTGTTAATCGACTGAACTCTACTTCAATTGATTCTGGATTTATTTTCATTCCTTATTTGTGTATACTTGATTTCTTCCCTTATTTGCCTGCCTAATTGAATATTATTTAAACCTTTTTCCCTCTCCCTATTAGGACAGACTCGAACTCTAATACTCTCACTAAAACTTTGTTCTTTACTCTGATTATGTGCTCATTATTTCTTGTCTTGGTCGGCTGAAAGCCAAGGCCAAGTGATTCTGGAACTTAACTGTTGTGGTATATTTACTTGCTTTGTTGCCTAACTGGTAAGCTCTAATCCTTTGTCGTTTCATTCTCCATGTTCTCATAATCAGTGTTACTTGAACAGCATGTCTGGAACCTTACTTTTAGCATGATTCTGCCTTTTATGCTCCTATAACCCTCTTCTAATCTTATGGTTAATACTATTAGTTTAAGATTAGTTATTTTTGAATAATATGAATCCTCTTATAAGCTAGCTTAATGTTTAAACTTGTCCATGCACACTGTTTGTTAATCCTGCACCTGTTCTGAACTTTGCATTCCTTAAGATATTACTAGCATGAAATTAGTTAATTTATCCTAACTTTGCAAATCTGTTTTGTTACTTAATTCATGTGCCCTGTCTGCTAACATGTCATGAGATAATCTGACTGCTTTGCCTAATTGCTTATGTGATTAAACAATGGTTGTCCTAAATGTCAGCATGCTCACTCGGTATTGAATTAGATTACGTATCCTTAAAACCACAATACAAGTTTAATTGTTACTCGTATTTCGGGGTAAACAATTTGGCGCCCACTGTGGGGATAAGGATAATAGTGATTGTTCAGTGCTAATTCTGGTAAATCACACTATGTTACACTTGTTCTTGTCAAGAACTTTTATTTTCAGGTTTATCATGTCAAACTCACAAAACACATCTACACACGGCGACAATGGCCTCGGACTTCACGGAGAAAATAAGAATGTTATTTTTTTCAGGAATCGAGGTGCCACAAGCTGACCTTGGAGGAGCACTGCACATCAACCCGGTCGACGTCAGTTCGCATGTTGCTCTGAATGCAGATTTAGGCACAGACCCCGAAGGAAGCGTACGCAAACAGTGTCGAACTGACGGTCGAGGTACACAGGCAGAGGAGACGAAGGATTCAATCTCCAAGTAATATTCGAAATGCTTCAAGCTCAACAAACCACCATTGCTCAGTTACAAAATCAGCACAGAGCACCAAATAGGGTTGAGCATGAGGTTACTCGCTGTACCGAGCCGGTTCCTCAGAGATCGGGTGATAACACCTCGACTACTGATCCTGTTATAATGAGGATGCTCAAGGAGCTCACTAAGAGAATTGAATCGGGAGAGAAGAAAATCGAGGTCAACGACAAGAAGGTGGAAACTTACGACTCCCAAGTTGACTAGATACTGGGGGCACCACCAATCTTGAAAGGAATGGATTCAAAGAAGTTTGTGCAAAAATCGTTCCCTCCGAATGCGGCTCCGAAGCCCATCCCAAAGACGTTCTGTATGCCCAATATACCCAAATACAACGGGACCTCTGACCCCAATGAGCACATTACCTCTTACACGTGCGCCATTAAAGGTAATTTATTTGGAGGATGAAGAAATCGAGTCTGGGTTGCTGAAGAAGTTCGGGGAGACCCTGTAGAAGGGAGCTATGATTTGGTATCACAATGGCCACTGAATTCCATCGATTCATTTGCCATGTTGTCGGATTCATTCGTAAAAACACACGCCAGGCCCATAAAGGTTGCAACAAGAAAATCAGACCTCTTCAAAGTGAAACAGAGGGATAACGAGATGCTGAGGGAATTCGTGTCTCGATTCCAAATGGAATGCATGGAGTTGCCACCAGTCACTGATGATTGGGCTATTCAGGATTTCACCCAAGGATTGAATGAACGGAGTTCGATAGCATCACGTCAGTTAAAACAAAATTTGATCGAATACCCAGTTGTAACTTGGGCAAATGTTCATGACCGATATCAATCGAAGATCAGGGTTGAAGACGACCAACTGGGAGCCCCTTCAGGTTCAGTACATCCAAACCGATCGACAAGTAAAAACCATAGGGACGTCGATAAAGAGTCAAGATCGAATAAAGAGTGGTACCAGACATATACCGTAGATCGAAGGAATAATGGCCCGGGACGCAACTCCGCCTGGAATGATCGAAGAAGCGATCGAGGGAAAAACTCTCGGGGACTTATGAGTAAAATTGGCTTCGACAAATATGCAGATCCCACTGAAGCACTGCGGCTATCGGAGTACAATTTCAGCGTTGATGCATCGGGGATTGTATCGGCTATCGGAAGGATCAAAGATACTAGGTGGCCCAGACCTATACAGATCGATCCTTCTCAAAAGAACCCAAATTTAATGTGTAAGTATCATGGCACACATAGTCGTAGAACCGAAGACTCCAGGTAGCTGAGGGAGGAGGTAGATCAGCTATTCAACAAAGGCCATCTTCGAGAGTTCATAGTGATCGAGCTAAAAATCACTTCAGAGAAAGAGATGCTAACGGAAAGAACGAACGTGAATAACCTCAACATGTTATTCACATGATCGTCGGTGGGGTCGACGTCCCACAAGGGCTTATATTCAAACGCACTAAGGTGTCTATCACCGGAGAGAAACGGACTCGAGACTATGTGCCCAAAGGCACTTTATCATTCAATGACGAAGAAGCGAAAGACATTTCTCAGTCGCACAATGACACCCTGGTAATTTCTATTTTGTTGAATAAAATTCAAGTTAAACGTGTTCTAGTGGATCCAGGTAGCTTAGCGAACATCATCAAATCGAGGGTTGTAGAGAAGCTCGTCATGCAGGACCAAATTGTACCTGTATCTCGAGTCCTAAACGGCTTCAACATAGCTAGTGAAACAACTAAGGGGAAGATAATCCTACCAGTAAACGTGGTCGGAACTATCCAAGATACAAAATTCCATGTCATCGATGGCGACATGAGATATAATGCACTGCTCAAAAGGCCTTGTATCCATAACATGAGGGTAATACCGTCTACCATTCACCAAATGATGAAGTTCCCGACGACGGATGGTGGGAAAATAGTTTACGGGGAACAACATGCTGCAAGGGAAATGTTTGCGGTCGATGAGGTAACGTCGATATCAACACCTTCGACTTCAGAAAAATCGAGCACCAAAGATAAGCATACGGCCACATAGCAATCACCATCCCCGGCCTCAACCGAATCGGATAAACAGGTAATGTACGAAGAAGAAGAGGATTTTCTAACTCCTCGAACTTTTGTTGTTCCCGAAGAATCAGATGCAACCAAGTCAACGGTCGAGGAGCTGGAACTAAGGGTGTCTAACGGTTGGGTCGGGCCGGGTAGGTATTTTTGTGAACTGTACGGGTTAGGGGTCCGGGCCGGTTACGGTTAATTGATAATGGGTTTAACAGGTTCGGGTTTAACCGGGTAAAAAGTAACCCGTACGAGTAGGGGTTTAAGGGGCCGGGTTACAAGTATTTCAATTTTTTTTTTTAATTTTTTGTACACGTATTGTAATTTAAAATAAAGTAAAATATATAAAGATAACAATGATTATGGAAAAAATTGCACTTACAAATTGCAAGTCCAACATGTATTTCAAATTTCAACTCTTACAACTTACAAGTTACAACCAAGTACTAAATTTGACAAGTACTAAATTCAAAGGTTTTGCATTGCCCTTGTAAGTTCTTCATAATCAATATGAACTGATTGTCCTTCTTCTGGAGTGTTAAATTCAGATGGGTTACCATGTGTTAATATATCTCCAATTTCCTCGTCTTCTGGGCTATCAACATCTTCACGTCCTTGATTTCTTCGTTCCGATCTAATCCAATCTCTGAAACATACTAAAACTTCCAAAGCATTGCTTCCCAATGAGTGACGGGTGTCTCCTAGTTGTTGTCTTGATTTATTAAATGCACTCTCTGATGCAACAGTTGAAATTGGCACATTCAGCACGTCCCGAGCCATAGCGAAAAGAACA